>OVAU01001224.1:0-15653 GCA_900406315.1 Biscutella laevigata subsp. laevigata
TATCGATTAATTAATACCTCTCTAAATTAATAATTTTTCAGGTTTTACTGTATTGTTATATTATTATTAATGTACATCTCTATTGATACACTCTCCTATGAGATGTCTCCGACCTCACCACCCAAAACAATATGTATTTATAAACTACATTACATTTGGAACTAATACCAAATAGATATTAATGATCAATTGAAAAAGCAAAATGGGAAATTTTATACTATATACTCTTATGTTGTATAATAAATTATATTTTGATTAAAAAAAGGTTTTAGATTAAGTGATGTTTTCGATTTTTGATACAAATTTAATTGTATTTTTTAGTTTTAATTATTATTTATATTTGTATATTGTTTATTATTGGTTAACTTGAGGTTAGATAATATTTTATTTTTGAACATATAAGAAATTAAATGATATTTAAATATGTGTATAAATTTTTTAAAAGTTAGTTAACATGAAACACAGAGAGTATAAGTATGTAGTTCGCTATATACACAATATATTTTCTAATAAAATTATAGAAAATTAAGATTATAATCTCTATAGTATTATTTCAGAGATATTTTTAGGAATATAACCTTTATATTA
Organism: Biscutella laevigata subsp. laevigata; assembly: GCA_900406315.1. NCBI lineage: Eukaryota > Viridiplantae > Streptophyta > Magnoliopsida > Brassicales > Brassicaceae > Biscutella > Biscutella laevigata. Next base: position 589 of record OVAU01001224.1, read on the forward strand.
GTAAAATAATACATGATATATCATTGGAAAAAAATAATTTAAAGAATAAAATAAATATATTTATTAAGGATGAAATTGGAAATATGTGTAATTTTCATTAAGGGTAAAACTGGAAATGTGTATATAAAATTTAATTAAAAATTAATTTTAAAAACGAATTTTAAAATATAAGTAATTTAAAAACGAATTTTAAAAATAAATTTAAAAATCAAACTATTTTATTATTTTATTTATTTTTTTCAACAAGATACCTAATTTACCTCTCTTTCTAAATTTCACAATATTCAGTTCAGATTTTTAATGTTATATTAAATTTTCTCTAGATAAATCTAAAAACAAAAACAATAATATTTTAATTTTTCAAATATATATAAATTCAAATAAATTTCAAAATTTTCCTAAAAGAAGTATAATAAAATTTAAATAAATATAAACTGAAATTTATCATACAAATTTTGTACATGTAAATCTAATAAGTATAACAACATATCAAATTATATTAACATTGATTTTTTTAACTAGAAACGTGTTTTTAAAGAATTTTTATCAAAAACTCATTTAAAAATTTATCTTCAATACAATGGTCAAACGGGTAAATCAACAGGTAAAATCATGATACAAAATTAATATGTAACTAATACTATTATTCTATTCGAAATAAAACATTAAAATTAAATAAATTTACAGAAAGTTATTTTTTAATATTTATTAATCACATCTTAATTTTTAAAATATAGTTTTCAATATATTAAAAAATTTATAACATTATAATTTAAAACATATTATCCCGCATATAATACGGCTACAATTTCTAGTACTTTCTTTCAAAATGGGACCTAGGAAACGAATTTATATACAAAGAAATGCATTATAATATATACATGCAACCTATAAAACTAGAAAAGATAAAGAAAGATTCAATAACAGTAACAAAGTGTAATAATACTATAATAGTAGTGTGCATAGTGATTGGTCAAAACTAGAGCAAGATTAACTTAATCTAAGGACCTAAATTTATCCACGTGTCAAAACCAGATTTAATCACACAACCTAAAGAACTCTTAAATACGACATACACATGCAGCTACCACCTAGAGACAGAGAGAGAGAGATACATCTCACACATTGTATTAAAAACCATTTTTGAATCTTCATCAACACCTTCCCAAGTAGAAAGAAGAAGAGAGAGAGAGAGAGAGAGGTTGTTATAATGATGGACACTGAGCTGTGTCTTGGTCTTCCCGGTGGTGATACGGTGGCGCAAGTGACCGGAAACAAAAGAGGATTCTTGGAGACGGTTGATCTGAAACTGAATCTGAACAATGAGCCTGAAAGCAAAGAAGGATCTTCGACTTATGAAGTCGTAACTTCTGTCTCCAAGGAAAAATGTTCTTGTCCTAAAGATCCAGCCAAGCCTCCTGCCAAGTAAGTTTACCATTTTTCCCTTTCCAAAATATATTTTGAATCTTTGATATTGATCTTAGTTTTTTTAAAATATCAAGATATTTTTTTGGTTATTATTATATGTAGACAATCTTAAAATATATTTTGGGTCTCTGTCTTTCCTTGTTTGATTACACTGGTCTATATTTGTTTTTCTAAAGATTAACGTTTATTTCGTCGATTTTAGTTTCCAGGAATATTTCTATTTTCGACTCTCGTATTAGTCTATTATATTTGTATCTTTGTATTTTATCTTAACTCTAATATATATAAAATTTTAAAATTCTTAAAATATATAATGTTGTGTAGGGCACAAGTAGTTGGATGGCCACCGGTGAGATCATACCGGAAAAACGTGATGGTTTCGAGCCAAAAACCGGAGGCGGCGGCGGCGTTCGTGAAGGTGTCGATGGATGGAGCACCGTACTTGAGGAAAGTAGACTTGAAAATGTATAAAAGCTACGAAGAACTCTCTAATGCTTTGTCCAACATGTTCAGCTCTTTCTCCATGGGTACGTATATATACATACATATTTTATGCATCTTTATTCAATAATCTAAATCTCAATATGCGCTTAATTGTTAGTTGCTACTATATAATTAAAGAACAAGAAAAATATGTCATATATATATATGTTATTCACCTGATAATAATAGTTTGAAAATTGTCAAAAACTCTATATATGTAGATTAGCAAAGTGTTAATTATTGTAATCATTAAAATGTATTAATGTGAAAGTAAACATAAATAGGAAAGTGTGGAGGAGGAGAAGAAGGAATGATTGACTTCATGAATGATCGGAAAGTGAAGGAAATAGTGAAGAGTTGTAGTGACTATGTTCCCTCTTACGAAGACAAAGACGGTGATTGGATGCTCGTCGGCGACGTTCCTTGGCCGTACGTCTTCTTCCTTATAATTACTTACGTTTTAATTATGAGTAATTAATATTATTTATTTAATTAATTCATGTTTCTTCTAATTAATAACTATTTTTCTTTAATTTTACTACTTTCTTAGAATGTTCGTTGATACATGCAAGCGTTTACGTCTCATGAAAGGATCTGACGCCATTGGACTAGGTATTTCTATCTTTCGATCAACAATCTTTTAACAATATTATATAAAAAGTTTTTCTTTTAGCAAACATTAGCGATAGTAATGATACCGATTAACAATAGCGATTCATTTTGGTTCATTTGACAATTGCTAACGATGATGATGGCTAATTGAAACGATCAACAAGCGAAATTCTGAATCATTGAAAAAAATCAGTTGTTTGGTTTTAAAGTGTCATTGATTAGTCGTTGGAATGAGTTCTGCAACTGTCGAATGATCGTAACCAACCATTCGCAATGATTAATCATAGCTACTGCAAAACGAAAAAAAAATAGTGAATCATCATTTAGCAACTACGAAACAAACAAGACTAAATATTATAGATGAAAAAACTATTGTGATAGTGAGAGAGAATATTCTTTAGAAATAGCTAAAAAATAGTGAAATACTCATTAGTTTTCTTTGTTTATTAATTGTGAAAAAATTCAGCTCCGAGGGCAATGGAAAAGGGCAAGAGCAAAGCTTGAAGTGAAACGGATTAAGTGGTAATTATGATTACATATATGATTAACACATTTGTGGGTGTTAATTATTATTTTTTACGATGAAAAAACATTGTTCAGTTTCTACCTTTTTTCTTATAATTGTCTGTGTTTTGATCTGGATTTGGTATATGTAGATATAGTTTGTATGCTATTATATATGTGTAATGAACTTAAGTTAAATTTGTGAAAACAATTATGAAAGCTATGTAATAATTTGAACCTCTTATGTATGTCTTGTCTTTATTTTCTCGTTAAAGTGTGATATTGAACTACCTAGACACATGGTTTGAATTTATATGACATCTAACATGTATTAAAAATTAATCTAAAAATATTGATATATTTTTATTTTATTTATAAATTTTGGCGCATAAATCATGTGTTTTGTTTTAGTTGAAAATTCTATAAAATTTTAAGGATAATATACATATTCATGTTAATTATGTATCATATATTATAAATAGTACAAAATGGAAAGGAATAACTATGTTTGTTTATTGATTTGTTTGTACTTAAAGTGATCGATTTGGCTTTGGTTGGAGGAAATAAATTAGAGAAATAGGACCCAAAGAGGGAGCAAGCCATGTGCATTTTCATGAGTCTCTTCATTTTGTTACATTTGTTATCATTTCATTTCTCATTAAATTAATTACAATATTACTTTATATACCAACTAAGTTTACCAACATTATATATTGTAATTATTCACAAGCAACTTGTTTTTATAATGAAAACCGTTATAAACCACTTTATAATTCCAATGAATGATAAAAAAAAAATCTCACAATTCTCTAAAATAACATTAAAATAAGTTGGACTATATATGTGAATAAAATCCTAAATTATCATATTCTTTTATTTAAAAATGACTGAAATATCCTTATTAATCTAAACCTTAAATCATAAATTATAAATCCTAAAACTATGAACGAGATACCATAAATCCTAAAAATGATCATTGATTTTAGAATTTGTTTCAAATTACAGAAGAGTATAAATTTAAACTAATGTTATCTATAACTTTACAAAAATGAGGATTGTAATTATTCATAAAACTTGATTATAGTATTCAGATCTGATCATTTTGGATAGATGGTGGTTAGTATTATAATGGAGCTTGCATATGCCTCTTAACAAACTTTGATTAATTAGTTTGATATTCAACTTAAAAATATAATAAATGCATTCATAAATCAAGCAATAATTTGATGGAGATTGATAAAATAAATGAATTAGAGAATGTAAGTACTGGTAAATGGAGAAGCACATGGAGAAAATGTTGAATCCCAAATGTACAAATCAAAGTTTCATGAATGTATCACTCCAATGTACACATGCATGTATATATATGTAGAGAATGTGTCTACAAAATGTATGTGTAAACACAAACATTTGTACAATTAATTACGTTGAAATGTTTTTGAATTTTTATTGTTTTATATAGAAATCCATTTCTTGGATCAGGCAGAAGCATGTTCGATGTTTGATGGGGTCAATAATTAATGAGACAAGTTGACACTCTAGAGGTTTCTTCACCAAAATAATAAACTAAGGCATAAAACATAATTTGAGAAATTAGAGAGGGAAACAAAAAAACAACTCAATGTGTTTTTTTCAAGTAACGATTTTATATTTGAAAACTATTTTTTAATTAGTAATTTTCGACATAATTAACTAGTAAATAATTGTATTTTTTCGGTGAAAAGTAAACTATTGTTTTTCAGTCAATAATGTCATTTAGAGTCGTATATAAAAGAATATTATATTATACTAAAAAATAAAAATAAAAATTAAGTTATTGATTGAAAAGAATTTAGGCATTTTAAAATGACCGGTATTACACACTTTGAAAATTAATTCATGAGATTTACATAGATAATAATTTTTAAAAATCTCTCATTTGATTGAAAAAAAGAATCTCTCATTCATCATTACTAGTTAAGTATTTGATTAATTATTACCACATGTAGAGTTAATTTATGATTTTATTTTATGAATCTTTGTGAAAGCATTTGTTCATTTATTAAGTGAGTTTGGAGGTCGGTTTTTGTATCTCATACTAGTGACAAAAAAATATATAACAAATATTATTTAAATATTTTTCATTATTGAAAATTCCTTTTATAACAATTCTAAATTCATTAAATTTACATAGTTGAGTCGATTTTTTAATTATTGAGCCTAAAATATATGAGCCTTTAGGAGTTAATACTTGGGCTTAAATTCACTCAAAACGTCTGGTGAAATATTAGATGTTCAATATCTACTACTTTCACTGATAAATATTAATGGGCTTATGTTTATGGGCCTTACAAGCATTTTATATGAAATCAACGAAGATATTTTATTATTAATTAATACTTTCATTAGAGATAAGTGGCTATCTACTTATGATTTAAAAACTAGATACCACGAAAACGAAAATATAAAAATTCCAAAATGACTTGATTTAAGATAACACATTGATGAAACCGTAAGAGCTTAGAGTTAAGAGAGAGCGAGTTTCTAAGGTAGTTCATCAAAAGCAAAAATGATCCACATACTTAGAGAAAGCAAAGAACCATATAAAGGAGTCCAACACATTCCACAAAGTAAAAGCTCTTCACTTAAGAGGAATGAATCTGGAGGAGTGAGTAGCACCAACACCAGGCCTTCCGTGCTTAACTGGCTTGTATGAGATAGAGAACTCAGCCAAGTAGTGCCCAATCATCTCTGGCTTGATCTCAACTTGGTTAAAAGTCTTGCCGTTGTACACTCCAATGATGCTTCCAATCATCTCAGGGACAATGATCATGTTCCTCAAGTGGGTTCTCACTGGTTCTGGCTTCTCGCCTTGTGGTGCCTCCCTTTTCTGATTACCAACAAATAAGCAAGTTTGTGTAATCAGACACCAAGGTGATATAGCTAGAACTCTCATTAACAGAGAGATGAATCCAAACTTTTGGCAATTTGGAAGGCACAATAATGTCACAGGCTACATACTCCAAGTAAAAATATACAGGAAAAACCAGCTTCTGAAGTACACTACCACATAGACTCTAGCATTGAAATCCAGTGTTCAGAAAAGTATCTATGGTTAAATCAAACAGAATAAACATTCTAAAATCTCAGAATCTGAACTTACACAAACCTATAAGGCCAGAACTAAGAGAAATCTACTAGACAGATTACAAAACGCTATGCAAAGACACAGATTTAGAACTTCAAAATATCATCACCAATGATTCAAGTATTCAACCATTTGAACAGATTCAAATAACCTACACTTCCAAGTCTATTTTACTTCGGTAAAAGAGATTGATAGATTACCGCTTTACGGAGCTTCTTAATCAGAGCCATTGGCTTCCTGGTCAAACCTCTAGAGAACCTAAGCAATTCCAAAACGTAAAAACGTCAGAACAAACAGACAAGCATAAATCGCAGAGTCTAAACCGAGTCTTTTCTAGGGTTTGAAGGTATATTCACCTTCTGCGGATACGAGAAGGGAAGAGCTTGACAAGGTCATCAGTAGACATATCAAGAAGAGCATCGAGATCGACTCCTTTGAAGGCAAACTTCTTGAACGTTCTCTTCTTAGGCACTCCAGCCGCAGCAACCTCTGGTTCAACATCCGCCTACACATTTCCCATTGATAGTTTAGCAAATCATGACAATTAAAGAAGAAAAGTCAGTAATCAATACCGAAGAACTCACCATGATTGAATCTCAGAAAAAAAGTATAAAACCCTACTAAACGGCTAAAGCTTGAAAACCTTGAAGGTCTTCGCAAAAGAGATAAGAGAATTTATTTATAGTGGACACTGCGGAACCCTAGTATAATAAGAAATTTTATTTCTTATTAGGGTCTGTATTATTTTCTGTTTTCCAATTAGCCTATAACTTCGTGAAAAGAACTATTTTAACCATTAAAAAAACCAAGATCGTTTACTGGATTGGATTATATAATATTTAACCGTTTCTTTTTATCAATGAGAATTAATAGTTTTTCTCACTCAATTAAATTAGTTTTAAATTTCATGTTTGAAAACAGATTGTAAATAGATTAATTTATGAACGCAAGGGAAAATAGGAAGATGTATCATAGTCCAGTGGTTTGAAACTATTGTATCCATCCGTCTTCATCCGGTTTCGAGTCCTAACGTGGACGTTTATGTTTAATGGAGAGTGGGACTCCCATGTGGCTCATAAATAGCGAGTAGAATCCGTTTGTGACCTACATTTAAAAAAAAAAAAACGCAAGGGAAAATATATCTCTTTATTAACTTATTTATATTTATACTATTACCAAAAGAAAAGAGTACATTAAAAGAAGATGACCAATAGCCAAACATAACAAAATTATAAGGACTGGTTGACAAAAAAAAAAAAAAAACAAATTCTAAGGATTGTTACAAAATATCGTCAGTTTTTTTATTTGGACCTTTTTCAATTTTATTGATGACATCGCTAAGTTTCTTTTGGATCTTGGGCCTCGATGGAATTAAAACGACATCGCTCCAAACAGAACCGGGTTTGCATAATGCGCTCGGATCCGGGTAAAGCTCGTAAATGGATTCCGCATCTGGGTTAAGATTGCTGACCCGTTTTAGACACTCCTCCTCTGGATCAACTAGAAGCTTACTATTTCCGTCTTTCCACGCTATTAGCTGCCAAATCAGATAAATACACGTGTCAGTACAACACCGATTGGAAACGACATCGTTAATGGATGGTTTTACGGATTTACCCTTGGAGGAGCACCACCAACGCCATTAGAGCAGTAAAGCTTAGCATTATCGACAAGCTCAGAATACTTTGGGAATGCATTAGCAAAACTCTTGTGTGATTTTAATTGAGATTTCACTCTCACTGCTCTCTTCACCATCAAAGCTCTCCTGCAAAATTTTGATCATAAATAATTGCCCTGGCCAAAATCCGGTATCGAATAACCGTAATAAGAGGTATTGAACCGAACCGATAAAAATACTAATGTAACCATAAAATCATAAACATGAAATAACCCGAAATAAAATTATAAATATGTATAATTTCAATTATATTTAGATTTTTTATATAACTATCAAAAATTAAAGTAATAATCCGAAAATATCATATACTTTCCGGTAAAATGATTATAGTTAAGACCAAAAAAAAATTTGAGTACTTATAGGTAGATTAGGTATATTTGGATAGAAAATAACCAATTTGAATGGGATTCAACTTTATTTCGATTCTTTATCGATATTTTATTCAAATACCGCAATCGACCTGAACTCCAAGGTATCACACCGAATCCGAATATAAATATGGTGTTTTTTTTTTTTTTTTTTTTTTTTTAAAAAAAAAAAAAANAAGACCAAAAAATTCGAAACCTAAAATACCTTATGCCTCGTGCGACAGCGAGATAAGCGTCACAAACAACACCAACAAGCTCGATTCTATAAGGTCTCAAGTTTTGTTGTTTCCCATTGCGTTCTTCTTCATGATCTAGACCAATCTGTTTCCAGTATTCTTCAGTTATTGTCCCATCTTCGGACACCTTGTAACCTACTCCCATTCGATAACGATGTTTGTGTACATTTCTTGCCATTTCGATCATTTGTTCTACAAATGGCTCCCATGATAATGTTCCGTCCATGATCACATCACGTCCTTCGTTCAATGCTGTTACTAGTAATGATGATGCAGCATCGGTCGATGATTGATGAACCTACAATATATATATATATATATATATATATATATGCATGTATCTTTAGGACATAAACCATATATATAGCGTTGTTGAAATTTGAACCTGAATCTTTCCAAAAAAAATACTAATACGATTTCAAATTAAAATATGAAAATGTCAAAAGGTCTTATATGTGAGATATTTTGGATTAGTAAACCTCTAACCGGATTTGAATCCAAAAGATCCAAAGTTAAGTCTAAATATTTAATATTTATATGTTTAATATTAATTTTCAAATATTTTATAATATTATATTTTATTCTTAAAATTTACGCTTATTTTATGTACTTTGTGATTTTTAAAATAAATGGAGTTTAATCTTCAGGTTTATTAGTATTTTAAATACTTTTATAGTATTTAAAACTAAAAAATATTTAAATCCCAACCAAATTTGAAAGTATCTAAAACTATTTTGGTATCTTGAAACTTGACATATATACTTAAAAGGATTTAGACTAAACATGATTTTAAATATAAAATAATTTAAATGAACCTTCTAAACATCAACCCAATAATCCAAAACTTAATAGATTTGAACTGAACCAAACGGATATTCGAACGTTAACCTCTGAACCAAATATTCAAGAGATTGATCAACTTACCAGTTCAGCAGTTTGGAGCATATCGTCATGGTGACCTCTTGAACTAAGAGCTCTATATATCACATCTGTCTCCTTAAACGCATCCGCCTCTATCACCACCGCGTCTGCTCCTGCCTCCGACCAGAATGACCTATACACGTACAATATTATAATTCTTAATCTTTTTAGAAAATAATGTTTAAAATATACTAATTCGAAAGATTTTACTCTTGAAGGATATCTTTGAGGACGGTGCTCTTTCCAGCTCCCATTCCGCCGCCCATAAGGAGGAGGACGGGACTGCGTTTGCTGTGAGCCACCGGAGACATTACTTCTGTACAATGTGGCTCACCACTTCCTCCTACATTGATGGCTTTCATTTCTTTTACTAATGTCGAAAATACCCTTGTAACCTGCAAGTCTTTTGTCACCCTATCGAACCTCTGTTTCCTGTATTATTAACAACCCAATTTGTTTCATTTAAATTAAAACAAAAATTATAATTAATCAGTCGAGTTAATTACGAGTTAGTTCAAAATAGTCCACTTAAGTAGTTCTAAAATGTTTATATATTTTTAAACAAATGTATAAGTTGGAGCTTGGACTCATCATTGCAACAACTATGGATTAATTGTCCATGAAACTAAAAAGCAAAGATGATTACGCAAATTTTATATATAAATTAGCTTACATTAATATAATATAATATATATAGATATATATATATATATATAATTGAGGAATATGAGCATATAAAATCATAGAATATACGGAACAATCAATCACCTCGTGGCTGCCATCACGAAATCTTTGAGTTTTGGCACTTTCTGATCCGACTCGTCGCTTAAAACCTGTCATTTTTATGTTTTTTTTTAAGAATAATAATTATTATCCACATGCATTATTGAAGAGCCCAATAATATTTTTTGGTTTTTTTTTTTAGAAAAGGCTTTGTGTGCTTTGATGGCTTCAAACTAGTTTAGTAAAAAACAAATAATACAAACGGAAAATTCGAAACAAACCCATATCATATTTATTTCAATTTGTGGTCCACATCTGATAAATAAATTAAATAATCATATACAATATATATATATATATATATATATATATAACCTAAGATTCATGTGCTGTTTCCATAATACTAGTATAAATTAAGACCATACCTAGTTGGTCAGCTAAAACTAAAGAGCAGAATTTGAATGATATAATATTTAAGAAAACCAATTATTATAAACTCTATTATAAGGAATCATAACATGTAGCTTACTGGTTTGGCTAATGTGATCGATGTGTTACCGCACGTGATAAAGTCTCTAATATTGCATGTATGTGACAAAAAGAAAACTCTACTATACGGTTGATAGATTTCACGTTATTTAATGAGAAAATGTAACCTAGTTGTTATATTAGTATAGTCATTATGTTATTATCAATATTTAAATATGATAGAATATGATTTATGCATTGTTATTAACAAACAAAAATTCACATTATTTAGGTGAACTATATAATATACACTTAAAAGTTACCAAAAATATATTGGATTTCATTCGTAAAAAGAAGAGGAAGCTAGAGAATAAATACCTGAGAGATAAGGTTGGAAGATTGGGACCAATTGAAAGCAAAATAAGTGAGAATGCATCTCTCAAATTCTTCAAGAAGATGAACATAGAGAGAATCAGCCTCAGGTTCATTCACCAAATACTCATACATATTCTCTTCATATCCTTTTGTTTTCATCAAATATGCATTTGCCAATTTGCATAATTGTGGACACTCATTTGGATCCTCAAACCCTAGCTGCCTTGCTACATTAATACCAACCAAAATACATGTTGTGCAATTATTGTTATACATGCTTACGATAACATAAATAAATTGTACAATACTCACATTTTTTGTGAAAAGTCTTATAAGCATTTATGGAGACAAGGTGTGGGTACATGTACGAAGTCTTTATTAAAGTCTTTCATCACCAAAGTTATAGACTTTTGCATATAAACCCTTAAGATATTTAGTATTTGCATATTGTTACCGACATGAAACCTGAATTTGAATTCGGCCCGAAAATACTAGTTTGACCCCGAATTAAAATAGGAACATACCAAACGAATCTTAAATGTGAGGTATTTCGTATTTGGTTAAACATGAATTGAATCCGAAAATATCTGAAAATTTACCTAAATTTTCAATATCTACTACTATTATTTTTTAATCTTGTATAAATTTTTCCGTGTTTAGTATTAATTTATCAGATAATTGAAATATTTTTAATGTTGTATTCTCACGATCTAGATTTATTTGTAAGAATAATTTGAATATTTTAATGTTTAATAATTTTTGGTAATCCATTATTGTATATCACCATAGAACAATAATCAATCTCTTTAAAAATCAAGCTTCTTATACTTTTCACCAAATCCACTAAATAAGATGACTCTAGTCTCGAGACTCTTCATTATTACTTTGCGAAGATATGAATCTTAGGGGAAAGATCAAAGAGCAAAGTTGATTCTGGAAATGTAAAGAACTGTTGATATACTTACCAACATAGTGAGAGAATCTCTCAAGGTTTGATCTTCGACTTGAATCTTTCCTCTCAATCAAAGGGGCGATTAATTTCTCATCTTTATACCCCATTGAGTCAACTCTATGAGTTTTCCGGCGGCGACGTAGTGATTCTCCGACGAAAGCGACGGCTATACCACCAAGAGAAGCAAGGAGGAGATGAACTGATTTACGTCCACCATTAGAGACATCTTTTGTTCTTTCTATAGGAAACAGATCAACAAACTCAATAAGACAGAGAGAGAGAGAAATAAATATTATTTGTCTTAGTAGAGAGAGAGGTCAAGCATTACCTAAATCTTTAACCATTGTTGGATTTGAAAAGTCTTTAAAATGTGTTTTTTTTTGGTTTGGGGAAGAAGATTGAAACTATGAGGGGAAGCACTAAGTGAGCATACAAATGATTTCTCCTTTTGATTTTTGTCTATTCATATCTAATGATTCTGACTTTTTCTTGAGGGGAAGAATGCAAATGGTGGGGATATATAATATTACTATACTAGCTAGTACTATTTTACGAATGTTTTTGAATTATGATCATGTCTGATGTAATGTTTTTAAAATGTGATTTTTTTTGCTAAGAATTTATTATTTATGTTGCTTTTAAGTTAACATTTTGGTTGGTCAACGGTTTAGGTTAGTACTTACTTTCATTAATCAAATCTATACAAGAATACTTCATTCAAATCGTAACTATGATTTTATATTTGATCAAATGGTGGTGGATGTTTGAATATTTGTTTGGATAAGATCCATTTAAATTTTAGGTTTTGAGCTGAATTTTAGAGGATTTGTTTGATTTGGGTTATAATATCTAAAAAATATATTAAATACATTAAAATTAATATTAAAATTTCAAATTAATATTAAAAATTTAAAATATTGGAAATATTGAAAATAATAATAAATATTCAAATTAATTTTATAAATAAACATAAAATTGAAAACAAAATATTAAAATATCTAAAATTTTCATATTAAACTTATTTTTGTATCAAATATTAAAAACAGACTTTTCGATTCTCATTTTTGATAGTTCGATTTGGGTTTCAGAACTTCGGACAATAAAGTTCAAATTTTTTCTTCAACCCTAACCTTGTTTATGCATAAAAAGAGGACGAATTATTATAAAAATGTTTAGAAAAGCTTTTATCAAAAGTATTGTCTATGGGAAATATGTAAAAAGAAATTCATTTGAAACGTAGAGGAGGAAAAGTCAACTCTCTTTACACAAACTGTATTTTCATGATTTCTTTTTTTTTTTTCTTTTAAATATAAAAACATTACAAGTCCCAATTTCTGAAAAAACTATGATCCCTTCTCCATTTGCTTCATCCTCAATGACCATTCGATGGCCTGAACTCAGTGTAGCCATTGATACCAGGCGAAAAACTTGGACTCCGAGAGTCCAAACCATAGTAAGTGTTATGGTAATTAGCTGATGATGTTGCATCTTCCATGTTATTGTTCCTCATTGCTAAAAAAGACAAGTCCATGTTCGCCATTTGCCACTGTGTCGGTATTATAACATCTGCATATGGTCCTCCTGCAGAGACCTGTGGCATGTAATGGAATCTTTCTTCTCCAAAACTCCTGGACCTGCCATTAGACAATAACTCACCTGAGACACCTAAATCACCACCATGGTATGAGTATTGGCTGTTGAATTGTTGGGGTTGTGAATTGAACATGCTTCCATTGAACACCTGTTCGTCTTCGAGCAAATCATTGATGATATCGAGGTGAGGAAACTCGTCAGTCATCGAACTTTGTGCTTGTTGTTGCTGGATCTGAACGTCGATGTGGTTCAGAGATTTGCTGCCAACAGGTGTGTAATGGTTGTTCATGCTGATGCTTACAGAATTTGAATTCCTTCCTGTCAATAAGAGCCCATCTTGACTGAAAGGGAAGCTTGACTGATAAGATGATGTCGGTGTTTGCGAGTAAGATGACGATGGCAATGTCGTTGGGACAACTCCATGAGAGATTGGGTGGTGGTTGAAGCTAGATGATGAACCAAGAGAGTTACCGACTATGGCGTGCTTATACGATTGAGGAATGAAAGTTTGATGGTTGTGTAGGGATGCATCGGGGCCTAGACGACCAGCTGAGCTAACTGACCGAGGAAGGGATGTTGTTGGTTGAACTGATGAGGAGGAGACTATGATTGGGGCGGTTTGCATCGCTGGGATTATTGGAGCACTAAGAGGCCTTGATATCGTTGTTGCTGGTTGTTTTGGAGCAGAGATCTTTGGCATATCAGCTTTGATACCAAAATTTTGTGAATGAATGTTTGAAGATGGCGGCACTGCGTGACTTGATGAAGGTGGTCCAGTTGCTGAAATTACTTTCATGTTTGAAACAGCATCTGCGTTTGAAACGCTCTTTTTCTCCGGTTTTGCCTGAGGTAATGGTGAAGGATTTTTAGCAACACTTCTGGGTGAAGAAAGCACAGCAGCGCTTCTCTCTTTAGGTCGTTCCATGTCAACCGAGTTCACAATGGTTTGAGCCATGTTGCGTCCCTGCAAAATGAATTTTAAAAACAGACAATTAACATTATAATTCTGGAAATCCTTGCATGAAACCAATAATTCAATCAGCGATCTTCTAATTTTCAACATGAGAAGCATGAGTGACCAACCTTCCCAACGGTACTACGATTCCAAGAACTCTCAGGCTCCTGGAAGCGGGAGACAACAACCCAATCAGATTCACCATTGCTCGCTTCGGAAGAATAGTTCTGACTCTTTGGGTCTGTTCCAAGTGTTGAAGGTTGATCATCTGGTTCACTGCTTAAACTGATGGCATCGGATATCAGTTTTATTTGATGGTTCTTTCCTCTGCAAAATCACAAGGTAACCACCTATCACTAGGATTCAGAGCAGAAAAAAGGAAGCAAGGAGAGCCGAAAGCAAACTTACTTGTTCGGTGACTTCTGGTTTCGGAAATTCAAGGCATTCCCTTTGTAGGATCCACTTGTAACCCCTGACCGGATAGAATCATTCGAACAAGTCGAAGAACTATCATCCATAGTGGACATATTCTTTCTTTCTGTAATTCCATTGGGTGTAGAAATGGAAATGCCTCTTCCTGTGCTGCTCCCTCCTGATGAAGGAGGATTAACTTCCACGGCTTCTGTATCCGAATGAACACAG
>OVAU01001225.1:0-15651 GCA_900406315.1 Biscutella laevigata subsp. laevigata
TTATGGTAATGACATTACGTAATTTCATAAGAAAGCTAAACTTTATTTTGAATTGAATTTGCGAATGCACCAAAGAACGATACATCATCATTTTAGACTCAAAATACTTCTAGTGTTGACACGTCAGCAAAAATGCTTCTCTTTTAATATATATATATATATATGGGGAATATGTTTGCCAGCTTCGTCTATTAGAGAAAGAGCTACACTGAGATAGGCAGACTATAATCTGATCTTATCAAATCAGATCCTTTGATTATATAAATTTGAATGTCAAGTCTTCGAATCAAAGTGTGGGTTTTTTTAAGAACTTAAACTTTTTGTTGTCACGATCTAGTTGTGATTAGTAACACTATTTCGATTAAAAAAATATTGGTAAAGGTACGAAAGCAAAAGATTCTAGAGATTTGGTGAACAATAAGAAGTAATACATATATAGTGACCGATTCTTCAATCAAACATATCGTTTACTCATTCATACATAATAAATTTAATTAAAGTAGGAATTAACGGAATCGAATCCCGAATTCTTTTAAGTGGACACTTGTCCGATCACCGTGTGATTATAATCAAATTGTGATCTCTACGTCACAAATTTATTAATCTTGGTTGTGGAGATGTTGAACCTGATTTCTTTTAATGTAAACTTTGTTATATATATATATTAATTGACATGAAAAATATAATGAAATACGAGGATAACTCGAACCCAACAAAATTTCGAACGTAAACCGGAGACGAACTAATTGGTTATCCCAGAGCCAAAATCGGCACACTGAATTGGATCATTTCGATAGATAATTAATCTTTGCTGTCTACAAATAATATCGTTTTGGATCGAGGAAAGAGAAATGCATAATACTGGTTTTTTGGGGGTTAAATTATAGGAAAATTTGGATGTTATAGAAGGGTCCAGATTAACTCTATAGAAGGGTCCTGACTCCAGATTAATTGGTCCAGATTATCTCTAAAGGAGGTGTAGCTCATAAATCTTTGGAAATTGAAATGAAAATGTATTAAAGGTTTCATATTCGCGTAGGCGTTTGATAATATGATTTTTGGATAATATGTGGACTGAACCGGGAACATGATAACGTCCCAATCCCATCTTCTTATCATTCGGTCTCAAAGTCTTCTCGTCAAGTAAAAGCGTATCTAGTGGTGGATCTAGAAAAAAAAAATTCACCGAGGTCAGAATCAAAATGAATAATATTAGGGTGTACAATTTGATAAAATTTAATTAAAATAATTAATTTATTTCTAAATTAAGCTTGAAAATAGTACTACCTCCGTTCCTCTAAGTGATGTTTTAAGTTTTTATTTTTGTTTCAATTTAAATGATGTTTTCGATTATCAATACAAAAATTTTAAACTAAAAACCATTAATATTTTGCAGTATGGTTTTTGATTGGTTAAAATAGATGAAATTAATGGTATTTTTATGAAAAATATAGAAACTAAATGATGTTTTTGTGTTTTATTAATCAACATGAAAAACCTTTAAACATCAAATATTGAGGAACGGAGGGAGTAAAATTTACAAATTTGAGGTGGGTTACATGACATCCTTCCTGTTAACATGCCGGAGCGTATCCAACATGTGAAATGTTTCATATCGGAAAAATAAAGGATATTCAAGCATTATAAAGTGATATATGTCAATCCATTCATTGCCAATTGATTTTAAGTTGGAAGCTCATAGATCTTAATAGTACGATAATCAAATTTTTTTTAAAAAAAGTTGATAAAACCCCATAAACTCAAGATTCAATTAAAGTTATGTTGGTGGGCTATTTTTGTAACAATTCATTACATTATGTTGGTGTAACAATTCATTACGTTAATAACTAAAAATTCTTCAATTCAATATTTTAATCATATAAAATTACTTTCACGTTGATATTCACACAAATAAAATTACGTCTAGCTAAAGGATAATAACTTATAAGAACAATATCTAAAAGTGTTTTCTTAAGGAATAACAAAGCTGTCACAATCTACGGGATCCAATAATATAAACTAACGGAATTAAAGTTATATATATAGCCAGCCCAACTGGATCCTTAGACAAAAGGAAATCTGTAAACTTCTTCCTCTGCATATCTATTTATAAGAAAAATAAAGGTTAAGAAAGCGACAGAACAAACAAACAAAAAAGAAGAAGGAAAGAGAGAGAAAATATGGAAAAGACAAAATCAAGATTCAGAAGGATCTGTGTCTTTTGCGGAAGCAGTTCTGGTAACAAAACTACTTATCACGATGCTGCTCTTCAACTTGCCCATCAACTGGTTTCTCTCCAAACTCATTTTTTAACTAACTAATTTTATGAATTATATTATGATAACTTGTTAGTTTCAATTATGAACTCATATATAAAAAAAAAAACTATGAAAATGTGTAACTAAAAGTCCATTACATAAATGTAAAACGTAAATGTTGAAGGTGGAGAGAAACATAGACTTGGTGTATGGAGGAGGAAGTGTGGGGCTTATGGGTCTCATTTCTCAGGCTGTTCATAATGGTGGTCGTCATGTTCTTGGGTATCTCTCTCTCTAAAGATTTTGATTATAAAATTACATAAAATATCAGGTTTTATTAATTGATCTATAAAACATTCAAAGCTACACTTCATCATTCTTTCTTGGTCTTCCCATGTTCTTGTTCTGCCTTTCAAATGGGTGACATTATCATACATAACTCAATTCAACTGCTTCAAGATTAAAATCTTTACAAATATTTATTGTAGTTTATTAATAACGTTGCTGAGGATTTTAAAAAAAATTGAATAATAAACTTAAATAAAATAAATAAAGGATATTTGAATCTTTGACCTATGCATAATTATAAGGTGACTAAACGAAATTAATGATTTCGTAATACTTGTTACTAAATCTCACGACGTTGTATGGTGTATGATATGCAGGATCATTCCTAAGTCTCTAGCACCAAAAGAGGTACTACTTATAATATACATTTTTCTAACAATTATATACTTTTTCTTCTGGTGAAGTCAAAATGAATATTTAGTATTATTATTATTATTACTTATATCGATGTTGGATTTAGATAACGGGTGAATCAATTGGAGAAGTTATAACAGTATCAACTATGCACCAAAGGAAGGCTGAAATGGGTCTCCAAGCTGATGCCTTCATTGCACTTCCTGGTCTGTTTGCTTTTTTTTTTTTTTTTTTTTTTTTTTTTTTTTTTTTTNAATTTATGCATTGTTAAATAATGAAATATTAGTTACATATCTAAATCATTGAAGGTTAATAAAATAATGTGTGTGGTTTTATTATTTGACAAACAAATATTATAGGTGGATATGGGACATTTGAAGAGTTGTTGGAAGTCATCACCTGGTCTCAACTTGGAATACACACTAAACCGGTAAATTAATCAATTTCGTTTTGATCATAAATACAAAGATTCCAGCCGGTTATCCGACAAAACCTAGTTATAGAAAAGTAGAAATGTTTGTTATGTATTTTATGAATGGAAAAACGTAGAGATTTTCTTGATGAACATATATACAAATAAGAAAATTCAATTTTAATAGGCTAAATATTCGTCATGTGTCGAAAGAGAATATAAGCATATGGATTGAAGTCATATATTCACATGGAATAGTGTCTTCTTTAAGGTTATGAAAACTTTATTAGAAGGTTAATTAATCACAAAACTGCGAAAACACTGAATAATAAAAATTATGATGTTTATGTTAACAAAACTGCAGGTTGGATTATTGAATGTAGACGGATTCTACGATTCACTATTGACGTTTATAGATAAGGCGGTGGACGAAGGCTTTGTCTCCTCCACCGCCCGTCGCATCATCGTCTCTGCTCCGACTGCTCCTCAATTACTCCAACTTCTTGAGGTTTCTTCTTCACTTAATTTCTGATTGTTCTACTTTTTCACATAGAATAATTTCTGATGCTATGAATTTATGTCTGTAAATGCAGGAATATGTTCCAAAACACGACGACTTTGTGTCCAAAATGGTGTGGGAAGATATTACGGAGGTTTCCACTTCCGATGGCGACTCATGTTAGATATTTCATACGCATTTTAGTCTTTGACTCTCTGATTTCTAATACTTGTTTTTTTTATTGGCCATTATTCAAAAAAAAGTTGATTTGTGTGTTAATTTATTTATCTTTATGTTATTGTAAACTTTATATTATACAAATATTTAATAGATGAACGATATTTTGTTATGTAGTTCCAAAATTTTACTTCCCAAATTTTCTTGTGTTTTTTTAGTGACTAATTAACTAATTAAAAATGACATAGCACCACGAGGTGCCAAGTCCATTAAAAGAACAATTTCTCCTTTAATCAAACCCCTTAATGGGCCTGGCAGATAAAAGAAACAAAGAATTGTTTTCAAATTTGTCTAGTTTTGATTAGAATAAACCGGTTTTAAAATTTCTGAAAATGAACCGGGTTCGATGGAGATATGATATCCTCTTTGTCTTCTCCAAAATCGCAGTTTGCTCTCTCGTCTTATCCTTTTACCGTTTTGATTCAGAGAGAGAGAGAGAGAATCCATGTCGTGATGTCTCTCTTGAACAATGCAACAGGAAGCTCTCTCTTTCCTCTCCTCCTCTTTCCCTTCTCCTCACCACCACCATCATCGTTTTCTCTCATTATCTCGTCTTCGCTTCCACAATTTTCCCGCATTTTCCTTCAAACCAAACACCTCTTCTTCACTCTTCTTCCCTCCTAAATCCCCACTAGATTCCCCCTCTTTACCCTCTCCCTCCGAAACCCTAGAAACAGACATCCACGAGAAGCTCATTTACCTCGATTCACTCGGAATCGATTTTCTCACGCTTATTAACCGCCACCCTCCACTCCTCTCCGCCGCTCTCTCCGCCGTTAAATCTACCGTTGATTACTTGACTACTCCCCCTATCAATTTCTCCTTGTCGGATTTTCGTCGCCTCGTCTCCATGTGCCCCGAGCTTCTCACTTCCTCTTTGAACTCTCACACAATCCCCGTTATCACTTTCCTCCTCCGCGAGGTCGGCGTCGACGGCGTCTTCGATCTCCGCCAAGCCTTACGCCGTCGTCCTCGTCTTCTCGCTTGCAGCGTGGATTGCCAGCTCCGTCCAACGCTCTACTTTCTCCAGAGAATCGGAATCCTCGATCCACAGAAACACACTTATCTCCTCTCCTGCAGTGTCGAAGACAAACTCCTCCCACGAATAGATTACTTCCAGAAATTGGGATTCTCTCGGCGGAGCGCCACATCAATGTTCAGGAGGTTCCCGCAGTTGTTCAATTACAGCATCGCCGATAACTATGAGCCGAAGCTGAATTACCTAATGGTAGAGATGAGGAGAGACGTGAGAGAGATTCTTGAGTTTCCTCAGTATTTTTCCTTTAGCTTAGATAATCGAATCAAACCTAGACACCAGGCTTGTGCGGCGAAAGGGGTGAGATTCCCATTGCCAGTGATGTTGAAGACGAACGAAGCTGGGTTTCGAGATAGATTGGAGGTATGTTGTGATTCTTCTCCGCCATTGAAGACCTCGCCTTTCTACTGTACAAAAGAGTCTTGATTTATAGAGTTTGTTGCTAGGAACATGGAACATGAAAAACAAAGTGGTGAGAATTTCTTAGCTTCTCGTCTTTGAAGGGTCCTGAGAATTGGTAACAACTGTTTTGTAATTGATGGGATTGCTTTTGTTTTAGGTACATTTTGGATTGAATGATTCTGAAGAACTCAAAGAAGGAAGAAACAGGTATCCACCTACATTTTGAGAAACAGAGAGCAAGAAGGTGAGATCATTTCTTTATAGGAGAAAGAATGTTTCATTTACAATTGATGCTATTGTAAAGTCCAGTGGAATGGTAAAGTCCAGTGAAAACAGCTTAGAGATCCGTTTTGCGCAGAATGTGGCTTTTACAATTCGAGGCAAGAAGATGAGTATGTGTACTGATTAGCTGGAGTTAATGATTGTTCTTAACAGGTCAGCTTTGGTAGAAAGTATCTTTGATTATCCAGAGATTTAGTCCTGTGATCGTTCGTGAATCTTGCTATTGGTCCTATGATCTGATTGATTTCGGTTTATTTCGGTTTTCCTTTCTGCGGCATTTGGTTTGCTTTAACTTGAATAACCAATGCACATTATCTTGGTTCAAACAGGCTCTTTACGCTCCGAACAAAAACTAAACCGAAATGTACTACACTACCTCACACGCTCCAATTAGTTGTTCAGATTTGCGACTTTTTTTTTCCTTTTTATCATGAATTCTTTTGAAGAAACAAATTAATCAACACTTGTGTACTACACTTCCGTAGCAGTTTCGCACTGCCATAAATCAAAGTAATATTAAAAATAGAAAAATTCGAAACTAGTGGTTTGTTTTATATGATTTGTATATGCTCATAACGGAAACAGCAGCACATGTAATATAAACAACTTCTATCTCAATCTCTTGCAGAAATCTGTTTGCTGACTACTTTTTAATAAAATTAGATTCAAAATAGTTCTAGATCAAATATCATGAATGCTCACACTTAACAAGAACAAAAAGAAGAAAAAAAATTCAATTCTCCCGTTATACTAAAGCACAAAAAGAAATTTACGTAAAGTAGGTGGGGTCAATCTAAACTATATAAAAATACGGGGGCACAAATAGAAGAAAAAATTAAAACTTTTATTTATTGTTTTTTTTTTTTTCTCTTCAGTAGGCTTCCCTCCACATCTATCCCAACATAAAATTCCCTCCTTCCCTCGTTTTCTGCTCTCTCCTTTTTTTCTTCCTCCTCTCTCTCTCTCTATCTATCTCTAACTAAAACCCTCGTTCTCCTCCTCTCTTCTCCATTCGCCGTCTCTTTTTCTCGCCGTCGGAATCTTCCCACCTCACTCCTCTCTACTACGATCCATGTCCGGCGGCGTACGACCTTCTCCCGGTCCTTCTCAACCTCCGCCGCCGCCACCGCAGCATCCGCCCTCATCTCCGTCTATGGAAGCATCTGCGCCGGTGGTACCTCCCATACGTCGACACTTAGCGTTCGCCTCAACTAAACCGCCGTTTCATCCATCGGATGACTACCGCCGATTTAACCCATCTTCCCTCAGTAACAATGATAGATGCCTCGTTAATTGCTCTGGAGTCGTAGATCGCGAGGATGATGCCGTTGTTGTTAGATCTCCTGTGAGTTTTGCTTCGGTTTGAGTGCTTTTAATTGTTCGATTTTGGATTTTACTAGTGGGTTTGGTTTGAATTCGAGGATGCTATGTGATATATTTCCGCTTGTTGTTGCCTCTTAAACGATTTTCAGTGTGATGTTAATGCTTCAGCGTCAGATTATCGTGGATTCGTTACAAATTTGTCCCCTTTTAGCTTCGCGATGGTACATTTGCCCACCCAATTGACGCTAATCCTGAAATCAGGCAACCATTACTGCGATTTTATTGTGAAATTTTCTTGGCTGGAGTGTTAAATTGTATGTGTTTGTGGGTGAAATTGAACTGAATTGCTCTAATTCTTCAGTAATCAGGCAACATTTACAGTGTCGTTGTGTCATGATTATCATTCCTTGTTTTGAGTTCTTATGTAACCTATGAATGTTATTGTATCAAAGTAGTGGTGCCGGTTTAAAACAGTTTGTGATATCTCTTTGTCGCTACGGGGATGGACCAAGTTTTTTACAAGTTAATAACAACATAAACTCGATTATCTGCAGTCACGGAAGAGAAAGACGACAATGGATGTGGTCACTGCTCCATCTTATAATGGATTCACGAGTTCTAGTTTCAATAGCATACCCAACAGCCCCTGTCAAACTCCTTTTTCAGCAAAAGGAAGCAGAGTCAACGTGAAGTCAAAGGCCAAAGGAACTAAGTCAACTCCCCAAACACCCACCTCGAATGCTGGTAAGAAAAATTGTAGATTGCCAGTTATTAGCTGCAGGATGTTCTTGACTGTGTACCTCTTTCGGCCCTTCTGGATAATTTGATCTTTATTTGAAATATCTTTCATCTTTGGACCAATTAGCAGCTCAAAGAGCTCATAATTTTCCTGGTTAACTTGCAGGTTCTCCAGTCACACTAACTCCTTCTGGAAGTTGCCGTTATGACAGTTCTTTAGGTAAATAACAACTCTTGTTATATCTCTAATATTCGGTACCGAGGATGCGTAGATCCTGACATAAAGATTTTCAGGTCTCCTTACAAAAAAGTTTGTCAATCTACTTAAACAAGCCAAAGATGGAATGCTGGACCTAAACAAAGCTGCAGAAACATTGGAGGTGCAGAAACGACGTATTTATGATATTACAAACGTTTTGGAGGGGATAGATCTCATAGAAAAGCCCTTCAAGAACCGAATACTTTGGAAGTGAGGATTTATTTATGATATAGTATACTTATGTCGTTCGCACCATAACTACATGGAAACTCACGTGAGGATCAATAAACTTGATTAGGGGGGTTGATGCTTCAATGCCAGGCGATATGGATGCTGATGTGTCTGTCTTACAGGTTCGGTGAAACAGCATGAACTTAAAGTTTTTGTTGCACACGACTCGCGTGAATCATTAAATTTGGGTAACAATTTAAGTATCAGATTTTGATTTCTTTTGATTGATGATCTTGTTTTCTTTTGCAGGCAGAAATTGGAAACCTTTCCCTCGAGGAGCAAGCGCTTGACAATCAAATCAGGTTTCATCGCATTCATTTAGAGTGTTGTGTTGTTGTGATTCACCTATTCAACCAATGCTGATGTTGAATACCTTTTTCAGAGAAACGGAGGAAAGATTAAGGGACCTGAGTGAAAATGAAAAGAATCAAAAGTAATAATCTCTGTCTACCTATCATTCAGTACAGCTAGTTTAGTTTTACAATGAAATGGTGCTATTCTTATGATGTCAACTTAACGAATACGTTCACGTTGTTCAGATGGCTCTTTGTGACTGAAGAGGACATCAAGAGTTTACCAGGTTTTCAGGTCTGTCTTTCTTATTTCATTTAGCCCTTGGGAATTTTATAAACTGATTGAGCGTATGTCGATCCCAAGACTTTCTTGTTCACTTGAGTCTAACTCTTCCTTTGCTGCTCCTCCAGAACCAGACTCTGATAGCTGTCAAAGCTCCTCATGGCACAACTTTGGAAGTCCCTGATCCGGATGAAGTTAGTCACTTTCAGCAACTTTGGACGACATCTGCTATTCATCATTAGATGCCAAAATGTTATGATTATATATTTCTTATCTACATGACAGGCAGTTGACCACCCACAAAGGAGATATAGGATCATTCTTAGAAGTACAATGGGACCTATTGACGTATATCTCGTCAGGTATTCAATTCTCGTTTCTTCTATCTTTTTCTTATGTGTATATATGTTGATAAGAAACATGAAATTGTAGTCACTAGTAAAATCTAGTCAAATGATGGACAAAATGTCCTAAGTTTGTTTTGGTTATCACCACATACAAACATTCCTGCTCGAGTAGTTGTTAATAGAAATAATAGGAACGTTGTTATTTACATTTTTGAACATTCAGAGTACTCTGCTCATGGACGTATACAAAACAAGAAACTAAAAGGTTTATTCGTTTGTACATGTTCAGTGAATTCGAAGGGAAGTTTGAAGACACAAATGGGAACGCTGCACCAACGTGCTTGCCTATTGCCTCTTGCTCGGGTTCTACCGAAAACCATGACATCGAAGCCTTAACTGCTGATAACACAGGAACTGCTATTGAGAATCAAGTGTCCCATGCTCACGCACAACCCGGCGATCCCTCTGATCTTAATTATTTACAGGAGCAAGTTGGAGGAATGCTTAGAATTACTCCCTCCGACGTTGATCAAGTAAGCTATCTTCCTCCTTCTGAATCGGACATAAAATATGAAAATCTGTCTGAAGGGTACCTCAAAGATACTTTGCTATTCAGAAGAAGTTATCAAGAACCAATGAAGTCATTTTCAACATAATGAATTGACCTACAAAACCTACCTTTATAAACGTAGTTTGACATGGGTCTTATACTTTGCAGAATGATGATACAGACTACTGGCTTCTCTCAAATGCTGAAATTAGCATGACAGATATTTGGAAAACCGACTGTATCCTTTGATATATCAATTTGCCTTTCTCTTATAGCTATTCAATGTATCTGCATATAAAGATCCTTAACTCTAGCAAAAAGCTGGTATCGATTGGGATTATGGAATAGCCGACGTGAGCACTCCACCACCACCACCAGTAATGGATGAAATAGCACCAACCGCCGCCTCCGTTGACTCCACCCCGAGATGATCCCAATACCAAACTCGCATCTCAGCTTCTGATCCCAAACGAACTAGCGTCGTCACATATCATATCCAATGAGGGAACAAATACACAACTTGTACGAACCAACCCCAGGTGCATTCCATACGATGACTGTACCATTAAATGATTATTCATTTGATCGCTTTAGAGAGTGATGTTGTAGAGGAGCACCGGTTTAAGAGAAACTAATGTAAGTTTAAGAGAGATTAACTTCAACGGCTGCATTTTTGATACGTTATTTGATTATTATAAAGTTTTTGACCATTCAAATGCAGCATTTATCAGGCCGGTTAACCGAAATAAGAAACAGGGAATTCCAAAAGACCAAATAAACTGAACTGATGTCCTGATTAAACACCAGCTCACATATACTCTATTATTTACTTCAATTTACGCAAAAAAAAACACAAGAAAAAACAAAAATCAATCGGTTTTGATTTATAAACAATTCAAAACTTCGGTTTCTTTTTTTTCTTTCCTTATATATCTTTAAACAAATTGAATTTGTTCTCGAGTTACTGCACTGAGGCCTGAGACCTTGAGGTAGAACGACGAAGCTTAGCTCGAGCATCTGTGAGGGGTGATCCAGGAATTGTGTCAGGAATGTTGAAGTCTCCGTCTTCTCCATTGAATGCTCCGGCTGAGCCTCTGCCAGGAGTTGGTGGTGGTGTCGGTGGTAGCCACTTCCTCCCTTTGCTCGTTTGCTTCTCAAACGACCGCAAAGCAGATAAAGATTTGTTCAGCGGTCTTGGAGCTGGAGCACGCGGTGAGTCCGGTTCACTTTCCATCTCTTCGGGTGACTCCGATTTCACGTTTCGTTCCATTGGCTTCACCACAAAACATAAAAAAAAACCATTAAAAAGATAAATTACCAAATACATTTATGAACTGAGAGCAACATGGATCGGTACCGGTTGGTTAGATGCGGCAGAGAACCGGACCGATTGGGAGATTACGTACTGAAAAGCTTGGATCAAAGTGGATTGACCAGCCTGTTGTTGCACCGGATAATATTGTTAATGTTATAATAATTTCATATAAAAAGAAAAAGGAAAAAAAGAATTGGGACCTGTGAAAAGTTTTGGAAGTAGAAGATGAAGAGATCCCAAGCTCGAGTTCGCAACTCCATTATCCTTCTGTCAATCTCTGTCTCATGTTGAGCTATGTATGGCTTCAACAATGTCTCATACACATGTTTCGTTCCCTTCATTCAATTTATTTTTATCAGTTAATATATATTATTAGTACATATATATATAAAAATATTCTTTAATCCTAATCCAGTAATCTTAATCCAAAATTATAACTTTTGGAAATTAAAGCAAAATGTTTTTAATTAATTACCTTCGTTTTGGGGTACCAGAGATATACGAAGAAGACAACTTTCATCTCTCCATATAACGGTAACCTGCAAACGATAATTGCATGTTTCATTTATTTATTTTTGTCCTTCCCGCGTTTTTTTAATTTTATTTCAGTGAGATTTTGTAAATATTCAACTTTGTTTGTTATAAATTATAACATATCAAAAAAAAAAAAAAAAAAAAGTGTATTTCTTACCATGAGATAAATATATCTCCAAACCTCTCAAATGATGAAATTAGCGCCAAAAGTATCCTGATTAATTATTATTCAAATACAAATGTTAAATTTAAAATAAATGTAACAGTTCAAGTATTATTAGAAGGGATACAAAAATACCAGTATTGGCACCAAAATCTGAGTTCCTCGGTATCAACTTTGTTCTTCTCCACCGATTTATAGCATTCAAATGCTGGGTATGTATACCCTAATATTAACCTGCCAATTAATTCATATATTAAAACAACAAAATTATGATGAATCAAAGAGAAATTTTATCATGGACATACACAAGGAATCTGATGATGAAATCTCCCAACATCTTCGACCCAAGATAAGAAATTATGTCCTGTTTACATTTTTATCACAGTTTCATAACGAATTTACCTGATTCAATATGTAAGCCAAATTGATAAATTAGTGTGGAGAATAAAGAAACCTGTTGAAGAAAATGTCGATAGGAAGATCTCGTCCTTTCAAGGATATTCTCGAACGTATGAAGAAGAATGAATAGAATTTGTTTTTGTTTTGTTTTGCCACACAAGGAACCCAGAAAGATCAGAACCGCAAATGAGATCGAAATATGTTTACTGGTGTTATGGGTCTTTTAGGGATGTTGTCTATTATAAGAAAAACAAAATAAAAATTGAAGCGATGACAAACCTAAATTAAAGGAGAGGGTGTTTCTCCGGTTTAACCGTTGAATCAAAAACTTTGAATCGTTAAGAGAGCAAAATAAAAGGAAGAAGACCATTTTTATTTATGATATGATTTATCAAGAGACGCGTGAATTTTATAAGTTGAATAATTTGGGGTTTTATGTTTTTTCGTTGAAACGTGAAATGAATTAATTGAACGGAAAAAAGAGTAAACGGTTTGAAATTTCTTGCCACAGACGCTACTTGAATTTGGTGGGAAGAGGAACGGGGTTTTTTTCAAGGGTACTCTGGTAATTTAACACTGTCAAAGCTTCATATGAGTTTACAAAATATACAAGGGATAGAATCCCATCAATACATTTTTTTTTTTTTTTTTTTTGATAACCCAGGTGTTTTCTATATAATACATCAATACATTCTTCCACCATCCTCCAAAAAAAAAATACTACCTCCGTTCCTCTATAAGTGATGTTTTAGGTTTTTATTTTTGTTTCAATTTAAATGGTGTTTTCGATTATCAATGCAAAAATTTAAAGCTAAAAAACATTAATATTATGCAGTATGGTTTTTGATTGGTTAAAATAGATGAAGTTAATGGTGTTTTTATGAAAAAGAGAGAAACTAAATGATGTTTTTGTGTTTTATTAATCAACGTGAAAAACCTTTAAACATCAAATATTGAGGAACAGAGGGAGTAGTTGGAATTCTATATAATACTGATAAAATTTCCGTTTTTCTTTTTTTGTCAACCAATAAAACTTCCATTTAAACATCTTTATCGAATGGATGAGTTCAAGCAATCCTAGTTTTATTTTATTTTTAGATAAACCAAGTCAAAGTGCAAAACTTTACGAACCAGAGAAATGGTCAATATTCAATACTTCAATGGGAGTATCTCGGTATTTTCTTTCGATCTATTCTATTAAAATAAAATTTATCTACTTAAAAAATCATAATGGACTATTTTTTTAACTACTAGGCAAATAATTTATTAAAATAACATTTAATAATTATTATAAAAATAAAAATCATGTAGCTAACAAAAACAAATCACGTACAAATAATATATGTTTTTAAATTTATTTTTAAGATTTAATAATATAATAACTATAAGTATAAATCTAGGGGAATATTCTATATATTTACATTTTCTCTATTTTATATTCAGGTTTTAGTTCATTATTAAAAAATAAATTTAATTTTGATAATCACGTAAAAGGTAGAAATTTTATATTTAATTTTTATAATCGTGTACAAAATAAAAAAAATTATATAAACTTTAAAAAAAAAAATTAATAATCAAATGACGATAAATATTAACTTGTATTTGTTAACATAAATGTGTATTTACCCTGATTTTTATATTTTACTTGTAAGATAGTAAAATACATGTTTGCAATGAGAATTTATTATCAAATTTTAAATTCAACTTTAAAAATAAAAATACAATATATCTAACAAATTAGATCATAAAATTTAAATATTAAATTTTTAAAATAATGAATATATATTAGAATCACAGATTTGGTAAGTGAAAGACACTATACATATATTTTGTTAGAGCATGTACATCCAAATATGTTAAATTATGGGATCTTAACAATATAAAATTAATATTTTAAGAAATTTAATCATTGAGACACTTTTATGAATTTGCACTTCCATTGAAAGATCCTAATTAGGAGATCTTAAAGAAAAAAAAATTATATTTTAATATTAAACACATTATTATAAATATTAATTATACATATTAAACACATTACAATTATACATTAATATTAAACATAAAAAACATATTATTTTGTTAATGATTAAATTTGTTATACTGAATAACAACAGTTGTTACTGATCAATCTCTTCTAATTTAAAATTAAATTTTAAATTATTAAAGAAAATTTAGTCGTTTTAATAAAACAAGTTATTATTGAAGATTCATTCATTTTTCTTTTGTTAACGTAAAATAACCAAAATTCAAAATCTAAAAGTGTGGTTAAGAGAGAGAAAGAGAGAGGAGACTCATTTTCACGCGACGAACCACGTGATGACACGTGTCCGTATGAGATCTGAATAGTAGAGTTCTCTCTTTGAGAATCGGATCTGAGTTTCTTTTAATTTTTTTATTTTCTTTTGGGTCATTAATTGGGCTAAGAAACCCTTAATATTTCTCGATGCACTTGGTCTTATATGGTACAGATTTAAATATTAAATTCTTTTTCATTAATTCAAATATTATATATTAATTTTGTAATATATGATTAAATATATGTATAATTCAAATATTCTCATATAAATTTTCAAATCAAAATATAGATAATGTTTAACCTAGAATATAAATATATATATTATCATCTTTTTATAATTTAAAGTGTTAAACATAAATTTTAGAGTGATTTTCGTTCTAGAACACTTTTAAGACTTTAATTACGCTCTATCACTTTCAATACTTCTTTTACTCTAAGACACTTTCAATATTTTCTTACCATTTTGCCCCTGCATCGGTGGTCAATCATATAAATGCTACATGATCGGTTAGGTGACTCGTGGTTAGAGTTTTAGGGTCCTGAGAAATTATTGGACGATTTAACCACAATTCAACATTTTTTTGGGTGAGTTAGCCATAATTCGTTATTGTTTCATGTGTTAACCACAATTCAACTGTTACTCTTTAAAAGCCTAACTCGTGGTCAATTATTTACATCCATGTCTGACAATTAACCAAGATTCATAAAACCTCTAACCACGAGTCACCTAACCGATCATGTAGCCTTTATATGACTGACCACCGATGTAGGGGCAAAATGGTCAGAAAAATATTGAAAATGTCCTAGAGTGAAAAAAGTATTAAAAGTGTTCTAGAGTGCAAATATGAGTTTAGAAAGTGCTCTAGTTTGCAAAACTTTCTAAATT
The DNA here is from genome assembly GCA_900406315.1 of Biscutella laevigata subsp. laevigata. Taxonomy (NCBI): domain Eukaryota; kingdom Viridiplantae; phylum Streptophyta; class Magnoliopsida; order Brassicales; family Brassicaceae; genus Biscutella; species Biscutella laevigata. The sequence goes on from OVAU01001225.1 coordinate 15,446, forward strand.
TAAAATTTCAAAATTAGTAACCACGTTAAACGCGGGCTCAACTCTAGTTCCTATTATATAAACTAGGAAAAATCAACCTAATACGCGGCTCTTATATAATATATAAAATTTCAAAATTAGTAACCACGTTAAACGCGAACTCAACTCTAGTTTCTATTATATTAACTAGGAAAAATCAGCTATAATACGTGGCTCTTATATATATA
>OVAU01001226.1:0-12766 GCA_900406315.1 Biscutella laevigata subsp. laevigata
GAACGTGACTCATGTACGAATGGTTATATATAGGCCTAGTTATATATTCCCTCCACATGTCGTCATTTGAGCATACCATGTCTTGATTCAACCGCTTGACATCTGAACATTACCCTAACTTTGACGGGAACCGTTAACTCTGACGGCGTCACACGTTCATTCATTTTTTCTTTTTCTGTTCATGTCCCCATATCATTCCTTTTTGGCTTTTTCCTTTTCAATTAAGTATCCAAACGTGTCGGTTTGGATCCGAACCAACCAACGGTTCAGATCAGAACCCATTATTTTAAGGGATGAGATTTGAGTTTAGTATTCTCTCTTCTATTTTAAGCTTCGAGATCTCTCTTCTCTCAAAGGTGTGAAAACTGTTGAAGCAACTACAGTACTGTGTTTTTGTTGTTCGATTGAAATCTGAAGCTAAGATCTGTGTGATAATCGATCTGAAACGATGGCGGAAGAACATAAGCACGAGGAATCTGTGACCGCTTCAGAGCCAGCTGTGGAGGTCGTGGAGAGGGAATCGTTGTTGGACAAGATATCGGAGAAGATCCACGGTGGTGATTCTTCGTCATCTTCATCTTCTGATGATGAGGACGAGAAGAAGTCTTCCTCTCCGGCTTCTATGAAGTCGAAGGTGTACCGCTTGTTCGGAAGGGAGAAACCCGTGCATAAGGTTCTCGGCGGTGGAAAGCGTAAGTTTTGCTCCGATCTGGTTTCGTCTACATCTGTTTTATACGATTTCTTATGTGGGTTTTCCTTAATCTGTTTCTTATATGTCTTGTTTGTCCTATTGTTCCATCTTGATGTCTCATTTAGGGATTCTTCAGGTTTTCTGAAAAAAGGGTTTTACTTTCAATCTGTCTTAACGAGACGTGGTTTGAATCTAGATCTGGATCAAGCATCGTATCCTTTCGGTTATGTTTTTTTTTAATTGGTCTTCAGGGTTTAGCCGTCATAATTTTTTGTTCCATTACTAAATGACTGTTTCTGATCACTAAAGAAGGTCTCGTTACTTTNTGACTGTTTCTGATCACTAAAGAAGGTCTCGTTACTTTTAGGAAACTTGATTAAGCATCTGCTTAGTTGATTGGAGTGATACCTATGATTCTTTAGTTTGTATCAAGTTCATGTTTTCTAATGTGATGGATTCAATAGTTAGTATATGTACTGTGTTCTCACCATGATTCTTCTTATTTGCAGCGGCTGATATATTCATGTGGAAGAACAAGAAGATGTCTGGAGGTGTACTTGGTGGTGCTACTGCTGCCTGGGTTTTGTTTGAATTGATGGAATACCATCTGCTCACTCTGATCTGCCATGCGATGATTGTTGCTCTCGCTGTTCTTTTTCTATGGTCTAATGCCACCATGTTCATTAACAAGTAAGTGAATGACCAATCCAATGTATTCATTTTTGTCTGGGATGCTTTGTACACGTCTCAGCTTTAAGATCATTCACTTCCGCATTGTTGACATTTGATTCTCATTCAGGTCCCCACCAAAGATTCCTGACGTTCATATCCCTGAAGAACCTATTCTCCAGCTTGCGTCTGGGCTTAGAATAGAGATCAACCGTGCATTCTCTTCTCTTCGTGACATTGCATCTGGAAGGGATCTCAAGAAATTCCTTGTTGTAAGTCCGACCGTACCGAGTAGAAGCTGTTTGAGACCTGGTACTTTCTATGTTCATTCTGATTTTTAACAATATACCATTGGATTGAACAGGCTATTGCCGGCTTGTGGGTTCTATCAATCTTAGGAGGTTATTTCAATTTCCTGACATTGGCATATATAGGTAATGCTTAAATATCCATATCGTGCAATACCATCTTTTTCTTGTCTCACCGAAACCTGATGACTAAGTCTTATATGCTGTAACAGCTCTTGTGCTGCTCTTCACGGTCCCTCTTGCTTACGATAAGTATGAAGACAAAATCGACCCATTAGGTGAGAAAGCGATGATCGAGATTAAGAAGCAGTACACAGTGTTGGACGAGAAGGTTTTGAGCAAGATCCCAATGGGCCCGTTGAAGAACAAGAAAAAAGATTAGGTTTACAAAAGAATGTTTATTGAGCGATAGCAAAAGTGTTGTGAAATGGTATCGAAGTCATGTGTTAGATCTTTTTAATATGGTATTTGTTTTGGGAGGTTTTTAGGGGTCTCTCGTTCGGTTATGTGAATGAACTTGGAGTTTCCCTCGACTGATACTTCAGCTTTGTTTTTTCTGTCATTTTATATCAGTGTAAGGGATTAAAGTAGTTATATTTTCTTTCTTTATGCCTCTCTATATAACAATAGTTTCAAAGATATACCAGGATTATGCATTGGAAAAAAACGTCAATCACTACAAACCTTACTTGAAGCTTAAACGTTTATCTTACTTCGGAAGAAATAAAAACTTGGTTTACCTAATGTTAAAACACACTCACGTCNAAAAGTAGTTATATTTTCTTTCTTTATGCCTCTCTATATAACAAGAGTTTCAAAGATATACCAGGATTATGCATTGGAAAAAAACGTCAATCACTACAAACCTTACTTGAAGCTTAAACGTTTATCTTACTTCGGAAGAAATAAAAACTTGGTTTACCTAATGTTAAAACACACTCACGTCAGATCGGTCTAAGTATACAATAGGCAAGAACGTCTATTAGCTAAAGTTATATAAGGCAAATTGAAAACATTATCAAAAAGTCAGGATGGCCGAGTGGTCTAAGGCGCCAGACTCAAGTTCTGGTCTTCGAAAGAGGGCGTGGGTTCAAATCCCACTTCTGACAATATTTTAATCTTTTGTCAATTTTTCTTCTTACAGCATCTCACATATTTTCTTCTCAATTTCTGTTCAAAGATTGTATTGATGCGTGTTAAATATATTGGAAACCTTACCAAGGAACAAAATAAGAATCTTTGCAAACAGTATTTTTTACGACACTTTGAAAACTATTATTATTACAAAAGAAAACATGTAGTTTCACCATATCCGAATTTGTGAATCCGAACCAACAAAAAGATACAAAAAATCTCACAGAAAATTTAGTAACAGAAACTCCTTTTCATCACTCACAAGTAATAGTTCATGCCCACCTTAATCAAACAAATGTGAGGAATATTCAACATCACGCCTGGGCTCCGGCAATTCTTCCTCAGAAACGAGTAAGCCACGTTTATCACCAACCGTTTCACAAACACTGAGTTCCGCTTCGCCTTCACGTGACCATGCCCCACAATATAAGCCACTTCCGCGTCCTTAGCGTTCACCAAGTCAAACAGCTCTTCCTTCACCTGCGGTTGCCTGAACTTAGTGTCCATTGGTCTGAACTGAAACATCCTTCTCATGCTCAGCCTCGGAAGCTCTTGTTCGTACTCTGCTCTCAGTCTAAGAAGAACCGGTGATTTGCTGTTTGTTACTGTTGTCTGTGATCTCGAGCTACCTGCGATGTTGGCCTCGGATATAGACCGAGACAGCCTTGTCCCGAACTTGTTTGAGGCTTTCACAACAGCCAGCCGACCGTCGATGGAACGGTCAGTGTTTGAGCCACCATAGCCTTCGGATTCTAGCTGGATAAACTCAGCGATGCTCATCACGAGCTCATCTTCAAAGTCATCTCCGTCTTTGCTCACGTCTTTGTAGCCGGCTCGGATAATGCATCTGTACATCCTGTATGTTTTTGGTCCAATCCGGCCAATAAGGTACCGTTCTTTCTGCGGTACATACGGGATAGGCACGGTTTTGCAGCAGACAAACACGACAACTTGGTAGAAGGCCGGTAAGTTTGTTAAGAAGTGAGTGAATGTGGCTGGAACGCCACTGGCAAGCTCGGTGTAGATAAGACCCATTCCTGGGACTTTGATGATCCCCAGGCTCGGGCCAAGGCTTAGGATTGATTTCATAGGGACCTTGTTGTGCTGATCGCACATGTACTTCTTTCTGCTGCCATAGTGCCATACGTATGTGATGAAAATAAAGAAGAGGGAAAGGACGAGAGTTATCCAGCCTCCTTTAGGGATTTTTACTAAGGATGATGCAACGAAGACGAGTTCTATGGTACCGAAGAAGAGGATAAAGAGAACAGAGAAGACGATATTACGGTTCCAAACAAAGTTGATGATGAGAGGCATTAACCAGGTTGTCACAAAGGCTAGTGTCATGCAAGCAAGCCCTGAAGAACAAAGGATTATATTAATGATAAAAGATAAGAATTTGAGTTTGATGGAAGGCTAAGCCCTTACCAAAAGCAAAAGCTATGTGTCGAGTGTCTCGGAAGCCGATGGTGACAGCGATGGTGAGGATCATGACAACCCAATTGATCTCAGGGATGTAAATTTGGCCAAGGACCCACCTTGGTTTGTGAACAATCTTCACACGCGGGAAACATCCCAATGCATAGCATTGTTTGACAATCGAGAACGTGGCAAATATGACTGCTTGGCTTGCGACCATTGCAGCAAGCATAGCCATCATGAGAACCGGCCAGAAAAAAGGATCTGAAGAACAAGAGTAAAACACATATGACCAAATGACAAATACACGAGCAAGAAGAGAGTATGAATGAACTGTCATATAACTTGCAGAAAAGAATAAACCAGAAGCTACGGATCCAAAGATACACCATGGATAAATCCCACCACTAAAATATCCCAAAAACTGAAGGTTCAGGTTCATTCATTTAAGAAATTGTAATATTTTTGGGTGTTGTAGTATAATTATCAAATAGGAGGATTCATAGAGGTTGTAGGGAGGAGAGAGACATGAAATCTAGGTTGAGTAAATTATTACCTGGAATGGAGGCATAAAAGCTTGTTGGTAGAGCAGAAAAATTCTTTGATAAAAACGCAGCTTGACCCATGTATTGAAGCACCAGACACGGGTAAACAACACAACAGAACGCAAACTGCATAGGCGATTGCAAAATGTTATTGCTTCTAATCTTCATTAGCCAACAACATTGGGGCCATAGCTATAAAAATAACTAGATTTTGATAGTCTGTCATAGTTTTTCTTGTCCCTTGGAGGAAGAATAAAATAAAGTCCCGATTACGATCAATGGTTTTTTTTGGCAACATAAATTATTCTAGTAACTGTGTTATGCAATTACTACAGCTTAGAAAATGTTTCTCCAAGAGGTTTTTGTTGCATGATTTAAGAAACCAAATAAGCTGCTTAACATACTCTAATAGATGTAGCTGTAAATTGGCCAAGTTCAGCAAAGATAGCCTCCGTTCCTGAAGTTAAACAAAATGCCAAGATGAAACATAATATTGCATACAAAAATAGTTGAGTGTATTTCAGATCATAGTGACCATATTACCTGTGATGCATAAAAGTATGCCTCCAAGGGAAAGCCATCCATCTTTTCCCGTGTCTCTAAAGAATATATAGATATAGTAGGGAGATAAAGCTTTGTATACTTGGGGGTTCCAGGTCAAAGTATTGTACAGACCAACAGCGGCAATTGATAACAACCACAAAATCATTATAGGTGCAAATAAAAAGGCAACTTTATTTGTGCCTCGGTGCTGCAGAACGAAAAGTCCAACCAGTAGAGCGCATGCAATCATGACCACAGTACCTATGCAAGCAACACACCCGTAAAGAAATATAAATAACAATGATGGAATGTGTTAAAGGACATATACTGGACACGTAAAATAATTGTGGAGGAGAGCAGCAAACAGTACTTACTGTGCTTCAAACTTGTTTTCGCCGTAAGACCATCAATAGATGAAGAGACTACAAGGAGAATAATGTTAGATGCTAAACCAGAAAATATTTTTTAAAAAGAGTAACATACTATACGACCAGACAGAAGCAAAACAAAGGACTGCCTTATTACCTGAAATAGCTGGCGTGAGTACACCGATGGTAATTACCATGGAAGTTCCTACCAAAACTAAGATAAGCAAAGCTGTTTTTGATCTTTTATTTCGTTCTACTAGGCTTTTGAACGCAGAACTAGGCAAATTTCTAACTGCATCTCCAGGGGAATAGTATGTGGAGATTTCCTCATCAGCAGCTTGTTGATTTGGAAGCAAAGAAAATCTTGCGTGTCTGCAGAGCAAAGCATACAAAGCAAAGATCCCTCCTGCAACAGAAACCCGAATTTACATCCTAACCCGTGCATCAGAAGAAACACAAATTGATAAAAATAGCAGCTGCTGCTTATACCTTCACCATTGTCATCCGCACTTAATACAAAAACCATGTATTTGATGAGCGAAAGGAGAGTTATGGTCCAAAATATCAAAGAAAACGCGCCAAATATGGTATCTTCTGTTTGGTGATGTCTCAATCCTCCATAGAATGTACATTTATACACGTAGAGAGGAGAAATACTCAAATCTCCAAAAACTAAGCCAAAACTCTGATATGCTAAAAGGAGGACCTGGCTACACTTGTTTCTTCTATCTGCCTGATTCAAGAGAACACAACAACACGATTATAGCAACTCGCGGGTCACAATAACACACAAATACACTACACAGATGTTGGTGAACATTTACATTAGGATTAGTTATCAATGAATGGCTCATAAACCATCCGAATACCATGAATCTTTATTAAAGGAAAGCTATCGCAGGAAGCGAGGTAAAAGCGTGCAAATCGAAACATAAGCTCAGAGATGCAATGAAACGAATCGCTTACACTATGTTAACTTTCAGGAGTAACATTAAGTCGGATTTCAATAGCCTGATCGAAAAATTATAATACAGAGCACAAAATTCAATGGATATAAAGGGGAGCGAGGTATCGGTATCAGTCGCATCAGATTTCTCTAACCACGTTCCATTTACATCACAGTACAACAAGAATCGAAACTCGCACGAGCAGCAATGAAGAAGCCAGGGTTTAAGACTGTACAAGATTGAGCTATAAGGAATGGATAAAAATACCATGATTCCAGCCGCCGGCGAGTAAGATGCGGCGTCGCTTTTGGGAGGATCTTCAACGATCAGAGAATACAAACCGTAGACTAATTTCTAGAAAAGATGAATCGGAATCGAATCTAGAGGAAAGCTGTCGATGATCATTTGTTGTTTATTAGTGAGAGATTCGATCCAAAGCTCGCGGTCATTCTTTCTTCTTCATTGAGTTTTTTCTTTTTCTTTTTTTGTTTTTTCCCTCAGTCGTGTATATTCGTATTTTTTTTTAATTATCTGTATTTTTTTGGACGCTCTTTTAGCTATCCCACTTTCTCGTATGTCATCAACATTCAATAATTATTTTTCCATTGTAGATTTAGACTTTTTATATCGTTAAAGATGGACCTGCACTCATCCTTGGTTTAAAATGGCGCAAGGCGCACCAAGGCACCAAAATCCTATATGGAGCCTTGAGCCTAGGCGTATTAAGGCGTGGGCTTTTCGGATATAAGGCGCAAAATAACAAAAACTTAATATAAATAGAAAAAAATTGAAATCATAAATAAAATGAAATAAAAATACCAGATAAGTCTACAAAAATGCAATTCTACATAGTCTAAATATTACTAATCTAAATCATGATCATTTTACTCATAATCATCAAATTAAAATCGAAATTATCTTCTTTTCCTCCAAAATCTTCTTCTATTTCATCATCATCAACCAACGACATAAACTAGAAAGAAGATCTGCGATTCTGAGAAGCTTGTGGCGTAGAGCTAGTAATACCCTTTCTTTTATAATATCGTAATTTTTTTTCGTACCAATAAATATAATCGAAAAGTGTAAAAAGCGCACATAAAACCGAAAAATAAAATAAGGCGCGCGCCTTTCGGAATGTGTCTTGCCTTGAAGGTCTAAAGCGATCATCTTCAAACCTAGGTGAGCCTTGTGCCTAGGCACGNACCTAGACACGCCCGAGGCGCGCTTTTTAAAACCCAGCACTCATCTCACATGAAACAAACTTGCAAGCGCGCCTTTCGGAATGTGCCTTGCCTTGAAGGTCTAAGGCGATCATCTTCAAACCTAGGTGAGCCTTGTGCCTAGGCACGCCCGAGGCGCGCTTTTTAAAACCCAGCACTCATCTCACATGAAACAAACTTGCAAATGGCTTCTTTAACTCAATGTATAGATGTTGTGATGATAAAGAGATTTGCAGGAAACAAAATAATTTATTGTAGCAAACAAAAAAACACAAAGCTAAGCAAAGTGAGAAGCCAGACAGAGAAACAACATCAAATGATCTCTTATGAGAAAACGTTGAATACGATTGTGATATTATTATTACCCACCAATTCTGCGTCGGTTGGGCACCAATTCTGGATGTCCCTTCTTCATCATCGCTACAAATTCTTCGTAGTTGATTTTTCCGTCCTAGAGATTTGAAAAATGAACAAGAGTGTGTTAAGAGAAGAAACCAATAGCGATACATGAACGGTATTAAAAGCGGAGAATGTTGTTACATACACGATCAGTGTCGACTTCAGCAATGATCTCTTTGATGGATCTATCATCACCCATGTTGTATTTCTTCATGGCTTGCTCTAGCTCTTGCATTGTTATGTAGCTAATAACACAAATCAATATCAAAGAGTGAGACTTTACAGATTGTTAGAGAGAAAGAGGGCGACAAAGAAGACAAAGAGTAATGTTTTACCCGCTATTGTCCTCGTCGAAGTACTGGAAAGCAGTATACAAGTGATCCTCACGTTCGATTCTGTTCATATGCATTGTGGCTGATATAAACTCCAAGTAATCAATTGATCCATCTCCATCCATATCAGCCTAAATGAGAACAATAAGTTTTTGCAAGGGGAGAACAGAGATTCTAGATCAAACTAGCGGTTGTGATTGAGAGACTTACGGCTTCCATTAACTGTCTAATTTCAGCCTCAGAGATCTTGGAACCAAGTTTGGGGAGACCAGTTCTCAATTCCTCCAAGGTGACAATTCCGTTGTTATCAGTGTCTAGAGATTTGAACATCTCTTTTAGACCAATGATTTCTTCTTCAGAAAGGTTCTCTGCGATAACCTGAAATGCCACAATGAGAATTGGTATTAGAACAAGAAGATAACATCGAGTTACTACAATTAGTGTTCATTTATAACCTTCAGAGCCATCTTTTTTAGTTTGTTCATCGCCCGGAATTGTTTCATCCTGGATAACACTGCATTGTCAAGCGGTTTGTCTGACGCCTCTCCATCTTCTTTAATCCATGGATGATCTGCGTATGTATAGTACTGGATTCAAACACGGTGTCTTCAATAATGTTATATATCAAAACATGTTGTTAAGGGGTCTTACTTAGCACTTCAGAAGCTGTAAGTCGATCTTTAGGATCATATTTTAACATTTTCTTCACAAGATCTTTGGCACCAGGAGATAGTTTTGGCCACGGATCAGCTGAAAAATCAAGATTTCCTTGAAGAATGGCATCAAAGATCCCAGTTTCGTTTTCTGCACAACAGAAAAGAAAAGAAAAGAAAAGGTTAACTATACGTATTGCCATTTAACCCGTGAAAACAGTACTACCTTCCGAAATGAGATCAAGGCAAATACCTCCCCAAAAGGGTGGGACACCACTGAGAAGGATGAATAGGATCACACCGGCACTCCAAATATCAGCCTCTGGTCCATAGTTCCGACGTAGAACTTCTGGGGCAACATAGTATGCACTTCCAACAAGATCCTTAAACATGTCTCCTGCATTAACGGAATCAACAGAACAGATGAATTAAAAACTGCAGTTGATTTTCACATACAGTCTCTCAGATGGAGGTTTTATAAATAGGAAAGCCTGTATTCAGTTCTAACCTGACTTGAAGAAGACCGAGAGACCAAAATCTGTGGCTTTCAATGGTGAGTTCTCATCTTTACTCAGAAAGAGAAAGTTTTCAGGCTTCAAGTCTCGGTGCATTACACCCATAGAATGGCAACTGTGCACAACCATCACCATCTGCCTGCACAAATCTGCAGCGGCTCTCTCTGAATAATGACCTTTAGATATGATCCTATCGAACAATTCTCCTCCTTCACACAGCTCCATCACAAGATTCACGGAGTGTCTGTCTTCGTAAGCTCCCTTCAAGTCCACTATATTCCTAAAAATTAACCACCAACTTGAAAATCAGCTAATAAATATGGAAATCAAACTACAAACATAACTATTCATGTAGAGAAAGAGTACTCGAACTACATTTAAACAGCTTATCCAGGGTCTAAAGCCGATTATAGTGGAAAAAGTTATCGGGTAATTTTTATAGGTAATTCACAGGACCACCAAAAGTCAACTCATTTCTTCAGATTTTGTTGTTGTTTCTTTAGGATAAATATTTTCATCCACATATGATGCAAACTACTCGTTGATATCGAAAACGAAGACCCTTCTAATAGTTATTCATAAGAAACTTGAGCATTGTAGATTGAATAACAGCATTTGTTTTAGAGCAACATTCACCAATGACTATTGGACCTTGAAGCGTTTCAGATTCGATTTTCAGATTCGATTTGGGAAAATCCCCAAGAAGCGTTATCCAGTAAAATGAAAAGATTACCGGTGGCCACTGAGGTGGTGCATAATCTGTACTTCACGACGAACATCTTCAATGTCGTCACGGTGTACAAGGCGGCGCGTCGGGATTGACTTGCAAGCGAACTTCTCCTTGGTCTCTTTGTGAGTGACAAGGTAGGTGACGCCGAACTGGCCACGACCTAGCTCACCACCAAAATCGTAAGTTGCTCTCACGTTTTCCATCGGCCGGCCTAAGATCCGACCATTATGCTGAGGAGATGTGTTGGAACGGGATCCGCCGGTTCCGGAGCCAGAAGATCCGCCGGGTACAGAACCAGAGGATCCACGACGTTCTCCAGAAGGTTTTACATGGTGGACTACGTTGCCGGAAGAAGAGGAGGAGGACGCTCGCGGATCGGAGGATTTGGACTTGCTTTGTCTGTGTCCCATTGTGAGTCAATAAAGTCAATCGATTGAGAAACAAGATTTCCGATTCCTATGGCCTTTTGTCCGAAATCGAACACGGGAACATGAAATACCACGTGGCGTATTTATATTGGCTAATAGCTGGAGCAATTAAACCGCGTATTTACTACAATACTTCTCCCATTGAAAGATTCTTTTCTTTTTTTTCCAGTAGAAATTAGAATATATTGATGAAAAGAACAATCGTTATACAAAGATCACAAAATCTCAGCTTCAGTGAAAGGCATCAGCTCGCTCCTGGTCAATCAGTTCCTGCAACCACGATGGTGCACCAACAGCAATGTAGGATTGCCATAATTCATATTTCATACCTACTTACACCTTTTGCCAACAAAAGAGCTCCTTCAATAGAACTGCTTTCAAACTAGCATATGCTTTGTTCATAACATCAACTCAAGAGCATCGGGCATGGCACAGATAATTTAATGAATTGAGAAATCTTCTTTATAAATGTTTTTAATTCCAACCACACGACCAATTCTATGTTTTGCAAAGGGAGATTACAAAGAAATCCCGTATTTTACACATAAATGAAACCATCAATAATTTACTAAAAAGAAAACCCTCCACACTGACGAGAAGTTTGCTCATCAGTCTGTTTCAACACTTTGAATGTATACACAGACAAACCTCCTGAAAACAGCTCCTTTTAACANACCTCCTGGAAACAGCTCCTTTTAACAGAACCAGATTCTAATGGAAAGAGTCTCAGCTTATCTGAAAATGACTACTTCCATGAGTCTGGACATGCCTTGAGCTTTTAGGATCTTGAAGGAGACCACTATGTAGCAAAACTATGTCCTCTGTTTCACTTACAGTGTTCTCAACAGTGTACTTCATTTTCTTCGTACTAAAGAATCAAGATCTCTATTGAAATGTTCTTCCAAGTACAACTCCAGTAAATATAATAGCACCAAACCACTTGTTTGACACAAATCTGCACAAACATCAAAACCCACAAAGTGTTAGTCCAAGAGAATCATATATTTGCTAGAGAAAGAGAAAAAAACTCAAATTGTTACATACTTTCTATTGCAGTCAGCTCGAGATGATAAGTCAGCTGTTCCTATTTGCCATCCTAAATGTCCTGATGCAGCGACCAGTGATGTGTAATATTGCCACCCTTAATCATTAAAGCCATAAACAAACAGAATTAAAAGACTGTCAATGGAATCACAAAAGAACCCTTATAAAAGTTTATTGACTACCGAGATCTGCACTGAGTCCAGAAAGTGCAAGACAGCCCATGGATGCTGTGCCAAATCCAGTTAGCCAAAGCTTTGTGTTATCACCGAATCTAAGTGCTGTTGACTTAACACCAACTTTCACATCATCTTCTTTGTCCTGGAAACACAATAGCTCATGAAGAAACACCATTGTTTCAAGCAAAATCCTCCATTAAAACTCACACTTGCTCTACTAGTTAAATGAATTATACCTGATGTGCATAGATAGTATCATAAACAAGGGTCCAGCAGACTCCTGAGATATAAAGAGGGAATACGATCGCAGGATCTATGCTTCCTTTAACGGCAGTCCATCCTAAAAGTGCTCCCCAGTTTATGGTCAAACCTAAAAATGCTTGAGGCTGGAATAGCAACAATAGAATGGATCAAAAAAGACTCAGAAGAAAATACATTGTCCAACTTTGAGAATCTATAATGGATTTAAATTACCCAAAATGTAAACCTCTTCATAAGTGGGTAGGAGAAGACGAGTAACAAAGATGAAGCCCCTAAAACACGGCTGCAGAACATATGAACTGAAAATGAGCTCAAGCAGGGAAAGAAGAAACTAAAGGGAAGGCATGAATTTTTATCTTCAAAACTTGGGCCAACTACATCTGG
>OVAU01001227.1:0-13436 GCA_900406315.1 Biscutella laevigata subsp. laevigata
TGTGTTCCATTCCTATTGAACATATATACTTATTTTCATTTTTTTTGTTTTTTTCAAATTTGTGTATTTTTCTCTTGCTAAAATAATCACTAACTACGGTAAAATGTTTGAATATTTAATGTTTAAATTATGTAACATAAATCCCTAAAACTTAAATTTTTCAAAATTTGAATTAATTGTTATGAAAGCNTTGAATTAATTATTATGAAAGCTTATAATTTATAGAATTTTATATTTGAATCAAATATATTAGTTTTAAAAATCATGATTAAAAATATCAAGTGTATTTTTATTATTAAAAATTGTTTAATAATAGATTTCACCAGAATTATTTGATCGCTTGATTAAAATTTATCAAGTATATTCTTTTTACTAATCTCGCGCAATGTGCGGGTCTTCCCCTAGTTCATAATATAAATTAAAAGTTTCATAATATAAATTGAAAGTCAACAAAACAAATCGTCTAAGTGGGTTCATGGTTTAAAAGGTCTAAACGTAGACAGCTTCGAAACCTCATTATGGTTTTTTCGATCTCTTTTGAAGCCTAAATCGGAAAACATGATGAAAAAAACACAGCAAATCACAACGTTAATCAAAACAAGAGGAACATTTAGAGAACAATTAACTAAAGAGAATCTCCTAGAAGCTGGTCTCAATTAGTCATTGTATACTGAAAGACTAAAACTGAGTGAGTTGTTGGATTTTGCGAGCTTGGAAGAATTTGCATCTCCCTTTTCCACTCGATTCGATTTCTTCACTCCTACTCTCACATGTCTTGAACCCAAATCTGTTTAGTTTTGTTTGTCGCTTGTTGCTAGTTCCATTACAAGTCTCTTCAGCTTCATCTGATTCCCTGCTCATGTGTCACATATTGAGATAAAATGGATCTTTATAGCTGCAAAGTAGCTATAAGTTACAAGAACCTAACCATGCAACTTCAACTTCGCCTTTTAAATGCACAGTGCAAGTTCCCCAACTGAAACGGACCAATGAAGGGAATCCAAACACCGAATGTTTGTGTTGCTGTAACCATGCCTTTGTCTCGGGATCTAAATTGCATTACAAACATATTATAGCATGTAACATAAACATAAAACGATCCGAGAGGGAACATAATATAGTACCTCCGGGATATCCAGAACCAAAGTTTCTATTTATGTTTTCTCCAGTTTCCTCTACCAACCAATCTCTCAACGCTCTGTCTCTTGTCACCTGAGCAGGTAATTCAAATTTTGTGACTTTTAAGCTCTTGAAAAAGCTATGATAATATATAGTGAGAGAATCCATAACATATTACCTTAGCCACAATACTTGCTCCACTAACGACAGGATATAGACTGTCAGCTTTCTTTGAAACGACAAACTTGATCGAAGAAAATCTCTCACACAATTTTATTCTGTACTTCTCAGGATCTCCCACTGTATCCAGATAAACCTGCAAAGGCAATTAAGATCCCTAATGCTTTGATGATCTGTAGTGATGATGCATCTGTTTCCATGCCAAGATAAAATCACCTCGGTTAGAAGAACTCCCATGTCTAGTACCCTTTTGATGAGCCCCATTGCAGAGTTATGTGAAATCTCATTCAAGTTAGTCTTGTTTCTGTAAACAAACCAAAAGCTATATGATATAAGAACCATTTGAACCCTATTCAATTTGTCAGCTAACAAAAGAAGATTTATACTGTTACTAACTTTGCTAGCATCTTGGCTGAGAGTTCCCTGGGATCAATGACATCAACAGCCCATCCAAGTGACTTGTCAAGCTTTAAATTTTCATATAATTCTTCTCTTTTCTCCTCTTTCAAAGTCTTTGAATCTGCAAGCATAACAGCAAAAGAAAGGCATAAGGCAGAACAAAAGAAGACAAGAGATTATAAAGGTAATCAAAAGTCTCATGATTCACTTACACCAACAACTGAAGGTTAAACAATATGAAACCAGAGATGAATGTAGGGTTGGAAATTTGTGAAAGGGTTTGGCTAATAAGCTTAGAGAGCTCCTAAATCCAATTATGTATTCTGGTTTGTGATCTAGAATTTGGTGTTTCCATCGCAGACTTGTAAGACTACTAATGTTCATCTAATACAAGAAGAATCTAATCAATGCATCTCCAAACCTCAAAAACACATCTCAATATTTCAAGTTGATGAAAAATGTAATGTGAATTAACCTGCAAAATGGAGAGACGAGAGAGAAGACTTGTAGGAAATGGGGCAATACAAACATCCATAAACCATTGGACCTGTTTGACAACAAAATTGATAAGATTTTCTTCTTAATCATTCAACAAAGAAGAAGAAAAGAAGACGAAGAAGGAAACCTAGAACAGGACCCCTCCCAGCTTCGTCGATTCCCATAATGCAATGCTGAGATGCCCATTCCGGCGTAAATAATTCTGACCCCATTCCTATGAATTCCTCTCAAGAAAGAGAATGAAAATGGGGGGTTTTAGGGTTTTTGTGGCCTGAAATCCCGGCTACTTTTTGTCACATTGAGTTCTGGGCAGATTTTAAAACTGAAACTTTGGGTTTTCTATTGAAACAAACTGAAGAAATTTCGAATAGCTTGAGCAGGTTTGGGTTTTTGATGCAGATATAATGAAGCAGAGTAAAGGACACGTGGACGGGCGAGATTGAATGACTTCAACGGTCAAGATCGAGCGCACCATTTCTTTTAAATAAGCCGTTAGGCTGTTGTAACAAACTCATAATTGTTTTGTTGGTGAATTTTCTGTGTTGAAGTCTCGTTTCTTCTCCGTGGAGATCGAGCAATCTTCCTCTGCAAGATCTCTGTATTGCGAGTCTTGTAAGTTGATTGGATTCATTGTTTCATGAACATTGGATCTTGGTTTGTTTAATTCGAATCTTATTCAGCTCGTTTATTGATTCGAATTGTATCAAAGGTATCAAACGTCGATTGATCTTCAGATTTTGAATATGACGACTCGAGCGAAAGGCAAGGATAAGGAGACACCGGAAGATTCCGTTAGTTCTCGTCTGGAGTTGTTGGAGTCAGGAATGGCGGAGCACCGTGAGATTTTGGAAAGGCACATGGCGGATATGGTGGAGAACATGCGCATAATCCGTCAAGCAGATCCAGCACCGGAAATTCACGATCAACCTCGTAGACCTGGTAATCACAATTCTCACTCTGGAATGACTAGGTTAGCGAGGATCGATTTTCCTAGATTTGGCGGTGATAAGGTCAAGGACTGGCTGTTTAAGGTTGAGCAGTTCTTTACTATTGATCGAACACCTCCGAAACTTAAGATTCTGATTGTTTCGATTCATCTGGAGGATATAGCAGCCAATTGGCATCATGCATTAGCGGAGGAGGAACCGGTTAATGAATGTTTGTTAGATTGGAATCTATACAAGTATGTGTTGAAAGAGAGATTTGTAGATGTTGGAGATGATCCAATTGCATAGTTGAAAATGCTGCAGGAAACGACTGGTTTAGCTGATTATCATGCTCGTTTTGAGAATATTCGTGTCCGTGTTAAGATGTCTGAGAGCTACTTGGTTAGTGCTTACTTAGCAGGTCTAAGGATTGATATGCAATCACATATCAAGATGTTTTCGCCACAAACGGTGCACAAATTTTTACTGTTGGGAGGTTGTATGAAACAGCTCACCCTAGGACTACGACGCTGAGTAGTGGTTATAATGGGAATGGTCCAAATAAGACCTTCTATCCGGTACAGAAAGCAATAGAGAAGCAGTGGGTGAAACCAGTGGGTAATGAGACACAAGCTCCGAGAAAATTTTTGACAACAGAGGAAATGAATGATCGAAGGGCTAAAGGTCCGTCTTATTGGTGTGACGAGAAGTACACTCAGCTCATTACCAAACACACAAAAAGAAACAGTTATATTCTTTAGATGTAGAAGAGGATAGTGATGAATGGGAGTTGGTGGAAGCTGAGGAGGATCAGAGAGGTGAGATAGCTCATATATCAGTTAATGCAATGGCGGGTATTGCTGACTATCGAACAATGAGAGTGAATGGTATCTATCAAAAGAGACCTATGTTCATACTTATATATTCTGGTTCAACACACAACTTCATTGACACTAAGATGGCGTCGAGATTGGGTTGCGAATTATTATCTGGTGATAAGGCCAGAGTGAGAGTAGCTGATGGTAATAGTCTCACCGTGCAGGTTAAGATCGAAGGGTTACAATGGGAGTTTCAGGGAGTTCATTTCACGGCTGATTTCATGGTTATTTCGTTGACTGGCTGTGATTCAGTTTTGGGAGTACAGTGGTTACAGTCGTTAGGACCTATAACTTGGGATTTCAACAAACTTACCATGAAGTTTTCAGTAAATAAAAGGAAAGTAGTGTTAAAAGGGTTACAAGAAGGTTATGTGAGAACAACCAAAGTTGAGAAAATGAATAAATGGGAGGATGACTCAATTCACTTATCAATGTTGTATGTGGAGGAAGAAGGTCAGCTTCAGAGTATGTTGATGAAAACTGAGAGCAGAAGTACCGAGGAGGTGTTTTCAGATACTATTTCCAAATCGTTGGTCGAGTTTGCAGATATCTTTGAGGAACCAATTAATATTCCACCATTTCGAGAACACCATGATCATCGAATTCCTTTAAAAGAAGGGGCAGATCCGGTTAATATGCGTCCTTATAGATATGCAACTCACCGTAAGACAGAGATTGACAATATTGTTCAAGAGATGCTTAAATCTGGTATAATCCAACACAGCTCAAGTGCATTCGCTTCACCAGTGGTGCTAGTGAAGAAAAAAGATGGTTCATGGAGACTTTTTGTTGATTATAGGGGTCTCAATGGGTTAACAGTGAAGAATAGGTTTCTCATTCCCCTGATTGAAGACTTGATGGATGAATTGGGAGGGTCTGAAATATATTCAAAGATTGATCTACGAGTTGGATATCACCAAGTTCGAATGATGCCACAGGATATACATAAAACAGCTTTCAAGACGCATCGAGGTCACTATGAATATAAAGTCATGCCATTTGGTTTGACGAATGCTCCAACAACCTTTCAAGGGCAGATGAATGCAGTGTTTGAGGCGTTTCTGAGGAAGTTTGTGCTTATATTCTTTGATGATATCTTGATTTACAGCAAGTCTGTGGCAGAACATAAGGAACATTTGCAGAGTGTGTTCTTAACAATGAGGAAGCAGAGTTTGTATGCTAAGAAGAGTAAATATGCTTTTGCAACATCAAGGGTAGAATATCTGGGACATTTTATTGAGAAACAAGGAATATCTACAAATCCCATGAAGGTGCAAGCAGTCAAAGATTGGCCTACACCAACTTGCTTGAAACAGTTAAGGGGATATTTGGGGTTGGCAAATTATTACAGAAGATTCGTTAAAGGTTTTGGCACCATTGCAAGACCATTGACCCAACTAACTAAGAAGGATGCTTTTCTATGGTCCGCTGAAGCACAAGGTGCGTTTGATGAGTTGAAAACAGTTTTGAGTTCTACTCCTGTGTTAGCTTTACCACAGTTTGATAAGGAGTTTGTTGTTGAAACGGATGCCTGTGGGAATGGCTTTGGGGCGGTATTGATGCAAGATGGACATCCTTTGGCTTTCATTAGCATACATCTCAAGGGCAAGCAACTCCACCTTTCCATTCATGAAAAGGAGCTCTTGGCAGTAGTTTTTGCAGTCCAAAAATGGAGGCACTATTTGTTGCAGAGTCATTTTGTGATTAAGACAGACCAAAGAAGCCTGAAATACCTCTTGGAGCAACGTCTTAACACACCAATACAGCAGCAATGTTTACCCAGATTGTTGGAATTTGACTACGAGATTCAGTATAAAGAAGGGAAAGAGAATTTGGTTGTAGATGCTTTATCAAGAATGGAAGGAGCAGAGATTCTTAATATGTCATTGTCAGTTTTAGAAAGTGATCTCTTGGACAGAATTAAAGCAGCGTATGTCTTGGATCCACTGGTTCAACAAATCATTGTGGATTTACAGAGAGATCCAAAATCTCAGAAGAATTTTGGGTGGAGCAATATAGTTCTTAGACGATTCACAAAGCTGGTCGTTCCGTCCAATGCAGATCTTCGAAAGGATATCCTCACTTGGTTACATGGCTCGGGAGCAGGTGGTCATTCTGGCCGTGATGCAACCAACCAAAGAGTTAAGAGCATCTTCTATTGGAAAGAAGGAGTTTTTCAGTTTGCAAGGGGTGGCTCTCAATTATTCTACTGCTTATCACCCACAAAGTGATGGACAGACAGAAGTGGTTAACAGATGTATGGAAACTTACCTGAGGTGTATGTGTAGTGACAGACCATTTCTCTGGAGTAAATGGCTGCCATTAGCAGAATTTTGGTACAATACAAGCTTTCACACATCAGCTCAGATGACGCCTTATGAGGCTGTTTATGGTCAGCAACCTCCGCAACACCTTCCATATCTCCCTGGAAAATCAAAGGTAGCCATTGTTGCGAAAAGTCTGCAGGAGTGTGAAAACATGTTGCTGATCTTGGGATTTCACCTGCGTCGTCCTCAACACAGGATGGAGCAATTGGCTAATCGGAGGAGATCACACAGAGCTTTTAAGATTGAAGATTGGGTGTTTGTCAAGCTTCAACCTTGCCGTCAAGGCTCATTGGTTCAAAGACCTTCTCAGAAATTGGGACCTAAATACTTTGGACCATACAAGGCGATTGATAAGTGTGGTTCAGTGGCATACAAGCTAGAGTTGCAACAATCTTCAAGAATACATCCATATTTCATGTCTCTCAGCTGAAGTTACGAGTGGGAGATGCAAGGGTTGGTACTCAACTACCAAGGCAAGTGAGTGATGCTTTAACAAGAGAACCTGAGCAGATACTGGAGAGGCGAATGATACAGCGCCAAGGTAGAGTTGTGACTCAAGTTTTGGTGAAGTGGACAAACGAAGATGAGTCAGAAGCTACGTGGGAGTTGCTGTTCGATCTGCAACTGAAGTATCCATCTTTCCAACCATGAGGACATAATTGCTTGGGAAGGAAGGATTTGATGCAGATATAATGAAGCAGAGTAAAGGACACGTGGACGGGCGAGATTGAATGACTTCAACGGTCAAGATCAAGCGCACCATTCTTTTAAATAAGCCGTTAGGCTGTTGTAACGAACTCAAAATTGTTTTGTTGGTGAATTTCTTGTGGTGAAGTCTAGTTTCTTCTCCGTGGAGATCGAGCAATCTTCCTCTGCCAGATCTCTGTATTGCGAGTCTTGTAAGTTGATTGGATTCATTGTTTCATGAACATTGGATCTTGGTTTGTTGAATTTGAATCTTATTCAGCTCGTTTATTGATTCGAATTGTATCAGTTTTAAGAGGTTTACGATACGAGAAGAGCAAAATCACGGTTTCAGTTTATAATGCGATATAGAAGGATAAGTAAACTCACCAGAGATAGAGAGAGCTAAGAAAATCGGAGTCGGATCATATTACCGGCGAGCTATACCAACGGGAAATGTTCAACTTCAAGGATCTGAGTCAAGTTATTATTTGCCCCTAATTTACGTGTGAATGTTAGTCATTCCAACAAAGATGTTCTTTCCTCCATCTCAGTACAAGAAACAAATAAATGTGAAGACAAGATGAATGATAGCAGACGCTATTACAACTCTGGAAAACCTGATTCCGAAGCTGACTAAGTCCCAGAGGAGCTGGTTTGAGGAACATCCTCAAGAGTCAATTTCTTATTTGCCCCTATCCGTGAAAACAAAATCTCTTATGAGCTCACTCAATCCCTTATGCCCCATTTAATTATATTTTTTGATAAAAACCCAAACTCCCAAACAAAACTCCTCCAACCTTTCAAAACTAAACCCTACCCCCCTCCTTGGATTAGTGAACTCATGGGCTAATATTTAATTTTTATACTCTTAAAATTTTTTTAAAAATATATTTTAAAATCGTTTTTAATCGTATTTTGATGATTTTTGTGAAAATATTTTAAAACAGTTTTTTGATTTTTGAAATATTTTTATAAAATTCATTAAATTAAATAAAAAATATTGACGTTTTCAGTTTTAAAAAATAATATTTTTACTGACCTATAAAATTAAAATAAAAAACGTGTCCTATAGAGATTGAAGANATATGGGCTTTTGAGGAGATTACTCCATCCTCAATTCAAGCACGTTTTTCATATGAAAAGCAGAACGGAGAACCACATGGTTCAAGGAATGTGGATGTTGTTATTGAGGACTCGTGCAAGCAATAAGAAGAAACAAGTTTGGTTTGTTGTGAATGGTGTTCCCATCCGTTACGGGCTGAGGGAACACACCTTGATATCGGGACTCAACTGTTGAAACTTTCCTCTGAACTACAAAGATTGTGGTGGGATGAAGTTTGTTGAGCGGCATTTCAAGAAGGGAGAATAAAAAAGGTTAGATGATGTGAAACAAAAGCTACTGAAGATGGGAGCACATAGAGACAGGCTGAAGATGGCGGTTTTCTTCTTCTTAGGAAGTGTTGTTTGCGCACAGGCGAAGGTTGAGAAAGGCGCGAAAGATGTATTGGAATTTTTCTAGAAAGCGGTCGACGATCTTGAGTTCTGCAAGAGCTTTCCATGGGGGAAATACTCGTATAATTACATGTTGGAGCAGATCTCTCACACCATGGAGCATTTTAAAGAAGGGGTGGTCATGGATAATGCTAATACCCTCTGGCCTATACCGGGTTTTTGTGTCCCATTAGAGGTGTGTGAGATAAGGACTAACATTGTGAGTATTGTTGAACAATGATGGTATTAAAAAATGTTTATTTTTTGTAGATTCTTGCATTCGAGGCAATTCCTAAACTTGGAAAAGCGTTTAAATAACCCGTTGAAGGAGCTGCTAAGGGGTGCCCGTTGATGTGTCAGTCGACATTCAAAGCCAACAGAATGAGAGGAATGTCACTTTCGGACATAAGCAAAGACCTTGGTCACGAGACTGTAAGTTTACTTATCTCTTAGTTTTAGGATGAACTCTTGTATAACCAAGGTAGAATTAAGGTCGAACAATTGTAGAAGTAAGATAGAACAATGGTAGAACTAAGTTAGAACAATGGTAAAACAATGGTGAACTATGATAGAACTAAGGCAGAACTATGGTAGAACTAGGCAGAACCACTGTAGAACTAGGCAGAACCACTGCAGAACTAATGCAAGAGAACTGTAGAACTAAGGTAGAACTATGGTGAACTAACACCACCCATTTTGGTTTTTACAAATTATTCACAGCATCATCCCTAGCAAAACTTCAGAACATGAATACTTGTTGGATGACCTGCTGGAAGTTGAAGATGATAAAGATGAGGATGACATAGCAGTCGATAGGTGGGACAAGCGTGTGTATGAAGATTTACCAATCTTTTTCGAAGACATGTTTGTTGAAGATGTCGTTGCGCGAGAAAAAAGAGGTAGACGAGCCACAAGAGAGGGGAGAGGCTGAAGATGAAGTTGTTGGAGCTGAGAAAACGGGCGGTGTTATGAAGACTCTTAAGTCGATCTTGAAACTCATCAAGAAAGTTGATAAGAAGGTCGATATAGTTGATAAGAAGGTTGATGACTCGGTTAGGGTTTAGCATTGAACTTTTTTAAATATGAACTTATTTTATGTATTGATTTGTTTTGGTTATGACTTGTAGTAAACTTAATGATCAAGGATGATGTTTCAATCGTAGCAATTTCAGTTTTACAATCAGTTTTACAGTCAGTTTTACAAAATTTCAGTTTTACAGTCAGTTTCACGCAGTCTTACGCAGGCAGAACACATATTTAACATAAGTTTGAGAACCAAAAATAACAACCGTAGATAACATAAGTTTGACAACCACAAAAACAGAATTCATTACAACCAAACACAACATAACATAAGTTTGACACATAATCATAACAGAGAAGTGAAAATGTAGTTTCTCATGGAGGTCAAGCAGTAAGCCACGCCTTGAGCTTTGCAATCTCTTCAACCATTTGATTCACCTTCCTCTTTAACATTCCAACCTCCTCTTCAACACTGAATGCTCATGGCTTACGAAAGTGGAGCCCATCGTCCTGTAGGATCAGTTTCACACAGGTTTACGCGGTTTGACAAAATTAGTTTCACATAGTTTTACGCAGTTTCACCCAGTTTTACGCAGACGTGAAGGAAAAACAACAATTACCTCGAACTTCGTGCACTTGAAGTACCTGCTCCCCGGTAAGGTATCAAAATCATGTTCATACTTTGGAATTGAGGAGACTTCTTGAATGATATAACCCCCACATGGATGTCTTTCTAGAATCTCGTTCTGTGCGTCGGAGACGTACCCAATTCTGTCGTAGTACTCCTTTGCCTTCTGCCTATCCCGCTTCTCCTGTTTCTCCACCCACATATCCACGACAAAAACGAAAAAAGTGTTAGAGAGAGAAGGAGAGAGATTGTTGAAGGAGAGAGAGCGTTGAAGGAGAAAGAATAAGAGTAGTTGGGTTATAATGAGGAGTAGATGGTGACCGAATAAGTTTTTGACCAAATGATTTTGAAATATTTCGTTTCGACGCCAAATTATTTTAAAATATTTCAGTTTTCCCTCTAAAAATTACACTTAGTTTTACAGAAGATAATGGTGTTACAAATGTTCTTCATAGTTCTACTTTTCGTCAGTTCAATTGATTTTAGTTATACCTGTATTATTAATTGCTTATTGTAGTTTTACTTATGTTTTATCCGCTTTAGAATGTCAGCATTACGTGATTATTGCAAAAATACGTTTGAAATCATCATTTCCTAGATTAGTTCTTTAAAACTTGTTCTTAGTAAGGAAGTGTTCTTGGAAAGACATTGAAATGTATAAGACAAATTCTGAAACTATGAGTTTTGTTGAAAACAAGTTTACTAAATTAATTTCATATATGTAATTAACTTTCATATATGTAACTAACTTTCCGATATCTTATTTAAAGGTTCAATTCTAATTAACTTTTCATAAAATCCAAAATGTAATACTAACTAGTGGTAAACCAAAGTATTCCATAGTTTTACAGAAGCTGTAACCCAAATCTTACAGTACTTAATTCAAGAAATCCAAAATATAATACAAAGTAGTAGTAAACCGAAACCAATTGAAACCGAAATTTTTCCTTGGTCTCCTTTTGTTTTGTGTCCGTCTACGCCATTATCCGACATATGGCTTCCTCTTATCATGTTTCCTTCCCATATTCATGTCGCCTGGAGGTATGATCTGAATCTCTTTAATGTAATCTGGTACAATCCAATCACACTGGTCCAACACTGAGTAAATGGTCTTGTAATAAGCTAGTGCCCAAAGTTCCGTCCAGTAATATTTAGAGCACAACTCATGATGCTCTATCTTGCCTTCACGTCGACGCTCGGGATCAGACTCACGTAAATGCAAATATGCTGCAAGTCCGTGGAGACAAGGATACTTTTCGTAATCATACACCTTGCAAGTACAACTCTTCGCCCTCATGTTCACCAAATAAATTTTCCCATCTTCACTGTCTGTTACCTCAAACTCGAGGTCATAACTGTTAAGCTCACGCACTGGTGTTTTATCAGCTTTCACCCATATGTTGTGCAGGTGGTTCTCGAGAAGTGGAACCAGTTTGGTATTAATCGATCCAGAAACAACATCCTTCTGATGTTTGTTAAATCAGTGATGTGTTGTGTTTTTGATCGTTTTTAGGATACATTTTCATTCGTTTTTAATTATTTTAGGTTGCGTTTAGAGTCATTTAGGTCCATTTGCATCGCATTTGCATATTTTAGGTGGTGAACGAGGTTTGCACGAGATTCGAGTCAAGAGGTGCAATATTTGGAGAACTTAGGCAAACTCAAAGACTTAGACAATTCCTGTACTCAACCCCGATCAAGCATCCCTGATACACGGGTGGACAAAGAGCTTGAACCAGAGGAAACAACCTTAGAAGCTCCCAAGGGACCAGTCACAAGAGCTAGAGCCAAGAGACTATCATTGAGCATCATGACCACCCTTGGAGAGCTCAAAACCATTGACATACACTCGGAGATGAAGGAGGCCCGGATATTGCACTTCTTCATCATCCAACACTTGGATATCCGTCATCTCGGGTTTCCTACAAAGTTTAGCTCAACTGTTCTTCATCATTCCTCCCTAGACGCGTTTCCATCGAGCTACTTCTCCAGTCTTGTTCGTTTTGGCCGAAGGAATCAAGATCTCATCTTTGTCCGATCGGCGGCCGCTAAACCGGAGATCACTACCCGTCTAGCCATTCACTACTCCCACGGCCTAATCTCTCCAAACTCTAACTTTCTCTTGACTCAATCTCTTATTTTGACTTAGTTCGCTGGTTCCTTGAGTCTCACGGCGTATTTCTTGCAGGATCTAGGTGATTCGAACCGGAGGTCGTACTTAACCGCGGCCGGCGTCTCTATCCTCCTCCAAGCGCGTTCTTTCCTAACGGGGCATGAGTTAAGTGGTATCAGAGCCCTTGGAGGACTCTAGATCCGAAATCTCAGGGAGTATTCTCTCTCTTTTCGTAAAGCTTGCACCTTTCTAGTCTTAGATCTCGGGTTTTCTCGGTTTTGAGTTTTCATGTGTCTAAACGCGTAAATCAGTATTTGTTTTCATGAGATGCATGCTTGACGGTTCCGAAAGGAAGATCTTTGATTTTCTTAGGTCTTATCTTGCTCTTTGGTGTTCGGGTTTTCGCAAAACTTAGATTTTTCTCTAAGAGCAAAGGCCGGGTTTTTCTTTTTCAAAACTGTCCGTACCAAAGTTTCCTTTTTTGTTTAGTTTTTGTTTTTTTCAAGAATTGATTCGTGTGGTGTCCTTGATCAGTCTCAGGTGCAGTCATCGCAAGGACAAGCTACCAACTCTTGCTTTTGGGACCACTTAGACGCGTGTGTGGCTCACGGTCCGACAAAAGGCATTGGGACCACATCCGTACGACCGTAGCAACCTTACCTCTCTCCACGTCGTCAACTCGGGCAAAAGAAAAAGGAATCACGCTCCTCTACAGTCCAAATCCCTTAACCGCAGTAAAAGAGGCAAGAAAGGAGCTAGGGAAAGTAACCACGGTCGCTTAACCCATTCCAACCGTGATCTAAGTGTGGTTATTCAAGACTTGCCAATCACGGCACCTCACTCTTATCACACCCGTGCCTCTCACGGCAACCAAACTCGATCTGTATCACCGCCTATAGCTCAACCTCCACCAGCTAGGAGAAGAGTGACTGTTGGTCCCGCACGCCAACCGGCTGAAGCTATGGCCGAGAATCCGGAGAACCCACCTCTGCAATCCGATTTAGCAATTAATCTCATTCGACTCTTGAATGAGAGATTCGATGAACTAAGGAGAGAGCTTCAACCTCCTCCTCCACCAGCTGCCCCTCCAGTCCCAGAGATCCCATTACCTCCTCAACAACCAAGAGCTAGGCAACACTACCCGGGAGAGGAAGAAGAGTTCTTCCC
>OVAU01001228.1:0-15632 GCA_900406315.1 Biscutella laevigata subsp. laevigata
TAATGCTAGAATAGGAGTAGCTAACCTAATCTAGATCATAAAAAATTTATTGTCCGAGAGGTGTTTGATGAAATTCCTGAACTAAGTGAATAGGTTGTTAATCAATTCTTTCCAAGAGATTGTTTAAGTTGTTGATTGATTGTTGAATGGAATTATGTTTAATGCTTCTTAATCATGTTTTATTGNGACTAGCATGAAAATGACTGCCTATTTTGATTGCAATGATCCATGAGTTACTTTTATTTCTGAATTTATCTTAAACCGAATTTGTTGCTTAGGATTGTTAGTTATAGAACAACTCAATTATTCAATCTAGACTTAGTAAAATCCAGTATAGAACTTGTGAGTTATTTTTCCTCCTGAGTTGGTTCGACAATCTAGATCACCTAACCTCTTACTACAACATTGATAAAAACTGAACTAGATAGAACACTGAACACCAATAAAGAGAAAAAATCAGTTTATCACTTACTAGTCAACACAAATGTTGTAAGGAAGGCTCTTTACTCTAAACAATTTGTTTTTGTATAAGGAAGCTCTTAGTAGTTTAACTAACCCCTCATCGGATCATCCAAATGAACTAAAAGATCTTTTGCAGAAGTTTGGAGAAGTGTTTCCAGGTGATGAGTCCAAGGGTTTACCACCTATGAGAGGCATTGAGCATCATATTGATTTTTCCCCAGAGCAACCCTTCCAAACCGTCCAACGTATAGGACAAACTCCGTAGAGACAAATGAGCTTCAAAGACAAGTGGAAGATCTCCTAAGCAAAGACCACATCTATGAGAGCATGAGCCCTTGTATCGTGCATGTTCTCTTAGTTCCCAAGAAGGATGAATCATGTGCCTAGGAAATTTATTGGCTTGTTTGAGGGTGTACTTTGATGACATTCTTGTTTATAGCAAGTGCTTAATTGATCATAGACATCATCTAGAATCTGTATTAGATGTGTTAAGACAAAAACAACTTTATGCTAACTATTCCAAATGCACATTTTGTACCAATAACCTAGTATTTCTAGGTTTTGTTGTGAGTGCAGAAAGAGTTAGGGTGGATGGGAGAAGGTAAAGGCTATTCAAGAGTGGCCAAGCCCCAAGACCGTGGGAGAAGTAAGGAGTTTCCATGGTTTGACCTGCTTTTATTAAAGATTCTTCAAGGATTTTAGCACCATAACCGCTCCTCTCACCAAAGTAATCAAGAAGGAAGTGGGGTTCAAGTGGGGTCTTGCCCAAGAAGAGGATTTTCAAGCCTTGAAGGAGAAACTTACTCACGCCCCATTGCTTATGCTCCTGAATTTTATTAAGACTTTTAAGATTAAATGTGATGCAACAGTAAGGATTGGAGTCGTGCTTATGCAAGAAAGGAGACCCATTGCTTTCTTTAGTGAGAAGCTGGGAGGTGCCACTCTCAATTACCTCACCTATGATAAAGAACTCTACGCCCTTTTCCGTGCCTTGAAGTCTTGGCAACATTATCTTTGGCCGAAAGAGTTTGTGATCCATTCAGATCATGAATCACTTAAGCATCTCAAGAGCCAATAAAAGCTCAACAAAAGGCTGCTAGGTGGGTGGAGTTCATTGAAACATTTCCCTAAGTGATCACTTACAAGAAAGGTAAGGACAATGTCGTGGCCAACACATTGTCCTGGAGGTATACCCTTCTACCTAGCTTGAATGTTATACTCTTATGCATTGAGCAATTGAAAGAATAATATGCTTTTGATTTTGATTTCCAAGATGTCTAAAAGGAATCTACTACTCACGCTTTGAATCATTATTATAGACTTGATGATTACTTGTTCTTTAACATAGAATGTGTGTACCTAATGGTTATGTCCGAGAATTATTGCGTAGGGAAGCTAATAGTGGCGGCTTGATGGGTCACTTTGGAGTAGACAAAACCATGAATGTAGCTCAATACCATTTATTTTGGGAAGTCGGCTTCGAGGTTCGATCAAACTCAAGTGAGGTTTGATCAAACTCAAGTAAGTTTCGATCGAACCGTCTTGGTCTCCATCACCGAATTACGAT
The DNA here is from genome assembly GCA_900406315.1 of Biscutella laevigata subsp. laevigata. NCBI lineage: Eukaryota > Viridiplantae > Streptophyta > Magnoliopsida > Brassicales > Brassicaceae > Biscutella > Biscutella laevigata. The sequence goes on from OVAU01001228.1 coordinate 2,030, forward strand.
ATTCTCGCTCTGGTTCGAACTACTTGGTCTTGAATAGGGTTCGATCAAACTGGGTGGAGTTCGATCGAACTGAGCCTCACTTCCTTCTAGAATCTTCTCTTCGTGAATGTGATCCAACTATCTTGTTCGGAGTAAGGGTTCGATCGAACCTAGATGGATTTCGATCAAACTTAAGTTTGGACGGGAATGACTTCTTTAGTTTCCCATGCAAAAATGCCCAAAATGCTTCATTTTCTCAATAACGTCCTTCATACCTATGAAATCCTAAAAGGAGACGAAAATGCTCCAAAAGCACGTTAATAACTCAATAAGGGGTCTGATATCCCATTAGAAGATGAGAGTTAAACCACTAAAAATAGGACATATCATCAACGCATTGTCCCAGAGGTATACCCTTCTATATAGCTTGAATGATACACTCTTAGGCTTTGAGCAATTGAAAGATTTATATGTTATTGATTTGGGTCTTCAAGATGTCTATAAGGAATGTGCTGCTCACGCTTTGGATCATTTTTATAGACTTGATAATTACTTGTTCTTTAACAAAAGATTATGTGTACCTAATAGTTATGTTAGAGAATTGTTGCTTAAGAAAGTTCATAATGGCGGCTTGATGGGTCACTTTGGAGTAGAAAAACCATAAAGGTAGCTCAAGACCATTTCTTTTAGCAACACATGAAGAAGGATGTGGAAAGGATTTGCTCACAGTGTCTCATCTGCAAACAAGCTAAAGATAAGGCTCAATCTCTCGGTTTGTATACACCCTAACTCATTGCTTCTCACCTTTGGCATGATGTGTCTACGGGTTTTTTGCTTGGTTTGCCTAGGACTAAAACAGGTAGAAATTCCATCTTTGTGGTTGTTGATAGATTTTCTAAGATGACACATTTTATTCTATCTCACAAAACTGATGATGCATCTAACATTGGTAATTTGAACTTTAAAGAAGTTGTTAGATTGCATGGCATGCCTAAATCTATTGTTTCAAATAGAGATAATAAATTCTTAAGCCGTTTTTGGAGAACTTTATGGAATAGGCTTGGTACTAAGTTGTTATTTTCTACAACCTGTCATCCTCAAACCGATGGTAAAACTGAGGTTGTGAATAAGACTATGGCCATGCTTCTTAGGGCATTGATAAAGAAGGATTTGAAAAATTGGGAGGAGTGTTTACCCCATGCTTATTTTGAATACAATAGTGCTAAGCATTCGACTACTAAGTTTTCCCCATTTGAGATTGTTTATGGATTTGTTCCACTTACTCCTTTGGATCTAATCCCATTGCATTTGAGAGAAAGTCTTAGTGTAGATGGAAACGAGAAGACCCGAGCAATTGAAGTCCCTTCATGAAAAATCCAAGGAAAACATTGAAGCCAAGACCGAATACTATACAAGGCAAGCCAATAAGGATCGGCGTATGAGCTTTTGAAGAAGAATATTGGGTGTGGATCTACTTAAGAAATGATAGGCTCCCGAAAGAAAGAGATTTCACGTTGAAACCACGAATTGATGGGCCATTTCGAATCACAAAGAAGATGAATGACAACGCTTATCAACTCGATCTTAAAGATAAGTATAACATTAGTTAAAGTTTCAACACTATTGACTTGGTTCCTTTCCAAGTGAAGTCCACGGATTTTAGGTTAAATCCTCTTCAAGAAGGAGGGGATGATAAAAGCACGGGGAGCAAGGATTCAAAAGCCGATCTTGATGAGTTTTCTCTTCAAGTTCCCACGGGCCCCATCACTAGAAGAAGAGCAGAAAGACTTGTTGGAGCTTTGGTGCATACTTTGGAGAGCTTATAGAGCCACCACAGTTTTGAAGAAGAACCAGATCCACTTCATTATCTTCAAGTGCTAAATTCGGTTCATGAGAGGTGGAGCACTCTTTTTTATTCGGTTGGGTTTTATCCCAATGGGTTTCCCCAACCAAAGTTTTGATGAGGCTCCTTATCACATCATTGCCTGAACCATCAAGGAAGCTTAAAGAAGAAGTGATCCGAAAGTTATGCATTATTTGATCACTTAAGCTTATTTCCTCTTTTAAGCCTTATGCTTTGCGTTTTAAGGACTTGCTATTTTGGGGTTTTGCTTCTTTTACAAGTCAAGACTATTTAAGCCAATTTTGGCATCTTTAGCTTTCATTCAAATTAAAAGAGAGAATTTTTTTCCATAGAAGCTCATGCTTGAGAGTGTGTCATATCTCTTGAGTATCTTTTGGTGAGTAATATCCAAGAGAGATTTGAAAGTGTACCAAGGAGAGCCATACCCTTGTGGTCTTTCTTTGTTCCATCATCCGCTCGTTCCACCGTCGCCTTCACTCCATTCCACCACCTCCGCCGCGTTCCTCCGCGTTCCACCGTGATCTGCTTTGCCCTCACCTTCCCCTGTCATTTCTCCGTAACCCCAACTGGCCCCGAAGTCTGCTCATCCGTCTTTGCCCCAAAGCCACCTCTTTCCTACCGTACTAGCCGTTATCGCTCTACAACTCAACCTCCATTTCAACCGCCGTTCTTCGCCGTCTCCGATGTGTGCCTAAGCCCCTTCGATCACCTCCATCTTCCTCATTGTCCATACAAGGCTCCTTCGGTTATGAACTGTGAAAAGTGATCCCTCTCTTGTTCATAAGCCAGCCATTCTGAAGTTGGTGTTCTCTTTCCTATGAAAGAGGAATAAATAATTCTCTGAAAAATATCCTGCACAATAAACTAAGGATGTATACAATCAAAACATTTTAATTTCTAAACAAATTTACAAAGGTAGAGTCAGTATGAGAAGGCCCAAAGGATGGCACATGCTCATCATAACTCTTATAGTCTTCATTTTCAGTGATATTGGAAAAGAAGGATGAGATCCAGTTGGTGAACTTCTTGTGGGAATAAGAGAGCAAGGCTCAACTATTCTACGTGTTTCTTCAATTCCTAAAATGCCAAAACTACCCTAAAAATAATCCAAAAGCTCGAAGAAAATAATTATCAAACCAAAACAACTAAGCTAGCAAGATGAAACGTTGTGATGTGCAATGAAAAAGACCTCACATAAGACTCAACTAAGTTAGCAACAATGTGTTCCACGCGTCTAAGACTAACGTTAAATGCAGATTTTTCCTTCTCAAGTTTCAACAAAACAACATCCCCAATTATGGTTTCTCTGAAAGACCAAAAAACATGGAGGAATCCAAGAGACCACGACATAGAAGAGAATATGTATAAAGATAAAATATTAAGTGAAAACTCACCAAATGGAGTTTGTTGCACTCAATACAGTCTTGGAGAATGCTCTTTGTTTTCTCGAATGCAATATGTGATAAAGAGGTTTTACGTCTCAATATCAATCGAATCTAGTATAGAGAGGGGATTGTCGAACAAATTCGGGATGGATTAACACACTAGAACTCGAGAGAATTTGTTTAGTTTAAGCTAATAGGAAAGGATGTTTGTCACTAACATCCTAACATGCATAAAAGAAAGCAAAACACAAAGTAAATGAAAAGTCAAGTGCAATGCAAAAAGTCAACGAAACCAAACAAGACTTAAAATGATATAAAACTAAGCATATGGATCAGGGCAACGAATCAGACCGTCGATTTCATGCAATTGATATTCAATTCAACAATAAAACCATATCCTTAGTCTAAGATCTATCCAATTTAGGCTAATCCACTCTCGTGGTAGAAACCCCTATCATAATCATGCATTTCCACAATCTCTTGGCCAATTATGAGATTAAGAACCAATAAAATTCTAGTATATGCAACTACTAGATGATCCTAACACACTCTCATGGGAAGGCTTTAAATAGCACACGATCAGTTCATTCAGGCATTTTATCGAACACCTCTCGGGTGATAATCTACCTAAGATCTAGATGAGGTTAGCTAAGTCTCAATTAACATTAAGCAAACCAATCAAGTGAAGATATATGAAAGATTCAGCACAAAAACATCAAAAGCAATAGCTCTAAGCCTTCATCGACCATAGATCCATAAAATTAGGGTAACTACTCACAAATCATGATGAAAACACAAGATCCTATGAAGGAAATGCGCATTCTCATGATGCAAAATCAGAAAATAGAAAAATAGAAGAGATAGATGAGAGGAAAATTGCAAGAAGTTTAGATTAAAAGCAAGAAATCCAAATAGAATCAAGTAGTTTTTTACAAAGTCTAAGAAGAACAAGAACTTAAATATAAGAGGAGGCAAAATATAAAAAGTGGCATGACAAAAGTCAAAGCACTTAGGAAATTAGAGTTTTGAGCTATTTATAGCCAAAGACAAAAAGGATGGGAAAAAGCTTGGTCAACTCTTGGATGTTGATTTTTTCTGAACTGGATCGGTCAAGTCTGGTCGATCAAGTCTGGTCCATCCTTGTGCCCGATATTGGCTTCTGTCAGACAGGATCTGTCAAGTCTGGTCGATCCTTGTGGCCGATTTTGGCTTCTAGTCAACTGGTCAACTAGTCAACCTCTGCAATGTTGACTTTTCTGCACTTTTACTTCTTTTGCATCATTTTGATCCGTTTTCTCTTTTTCGCTCGCCTTCAACACCTAAAACATAAAATACATACAAATGAAATCAAATTGGACATAAATTCATCCTAAACTAATGAATTTGAATACAAAAACGGGTTAAAAACAATCAAAAACCACACACATCAATATGTAACAAGCATAAGGCTGGGATCCTTGCTTTACATCTCGACCTTGTTTCCTCTAACGAGGGGAAGACCGACAATCCCTTGCAATAAACTGCAGATAACTCCTAGTATATTTTATCTCGATGATCATAACACAACTTTAACAAATCATATAGAACCATACCAAAAAAATAACCAAAGAGCAAGAACGAAAATCTATAGTGTTCGGTATATATATATATATATATATATATATATATATATATATAGTGTTACATTTCAATACATATTCAGTAATAGAATCAACTTTTAAATATTTACATAATTAATTTAGCAAATAAATATTTAAGATTTTGACATATAATATCATTATATTAACGCTATCGCATCGTTAAATTTTGTATGGCGGGACCTTAATTCCACCACACCAAGTGAAAATAATTTAAAATTCGGTTAATTCACACAAAAATTGATGAATGGTTTCATAAACTCTAAAACTCTTTAAATGAAAAACAAATCATACTTTCTAAACCCATAACTGTAAACATTAAAAAAAAATCATAAACTAAAATTCAAAAAATTGGCTATTATGGATAACATGGGGTTTAGGGATTAGATGGTGTTTAGGTGTTATACTAAACTCTAAAACTCTTTAACTAGATCATAAATCATATATTTTATACCATGAACTTTAAACATTAAATCATAAATCGTAGATTCATTTGTAGACCCTAAACCCTATTTTTCATTCATAAATCAAAACTCAAATTATTAACAAAAAGTGAACAAATATTTAGATACATAAAATTTAAAAATGAACTACTACAAAAAATATAAAAAATTTAGATCAAAATAACTTAAGCATATTGGAGCTATTTAAAAAATAGTTAATACATAGATCAATTTTGAATTGGCTAATCTTAATATACTGGGATCTCCTTTAATTCATTATTGACCATTGATTAAAATGAATCTAATGGATGAGATTAAAATGAATCTAATGGATGAGATTAAAAGCACCCTTAATAGATATCTTGTTTATGATTGGCTAATGCATAGAGATTAGAATCATCTTCTTGATCATTGAGAAAATCGATCAATGGCTCAAATCTCAGATCCATTTTGGCATCTTTTTCTGTAATCGATGGCCATATCTTTTCAACTTCATCCTCCTCTTTCTCTCTCTCGGACGACGCCGATGAACGAGAAAACCGAAGGCGAGGCTGCGATGCGACCAGAGACGAGGTTGTGAGGCGACCGGAGGCGAGGCTGCGAGGCGAATCATCGAGTGTGGAGGCGAGCCGTCGAGCGAGCCGTCAAGCGTGGAAGCAAGTCGTCGAACGAGTTGTCGAGCTTGGTGGAGAGGCGAAAGAGTGAGCGAAGAGAAGCAAGGCTTATGACCGAGCCGTATCCTCCGATGTCGGCTTGAGGCAAGGAGGAAGAAGCCTCACGAACAGATGCGACCGAGCCATATCTCTTCATCTTCCTCCTCCTCTCTCTCTCGTCCGACGCAGATTCACGAAGCTAGGGAGGCGGCGAAGCTAGTGCGGCGGTGAAGCTAGTGCGACGGCGAGGCTGCGGGCCTCAGAGAAGATAGGGTGGCGGCGACCGAAGCTTCTCCGAGGAAGACGAACATACGTTCTTCTTCTGTATTTTTGTATTTTCTTTTGTATTTTTGTGTTTTGTATTTTTGTAAGTTTAAATAAATAATATGTAACTTTTAGAAATCAAGATATTTAATTAATAATAATTATATATAAAATTTATAATTGATATATAATTTTTTAAAAATCAATACATTTAACTAATAATATTTAATATAAAAACTTAATATTTAATTCATAATTGCATTGTTCTAGAAACACTATTATAGATAAAACAAGTATAATAACATTCTCCAGAAACGCTATTATAGATAGGATACCTATAATAGCACCGGAACAAAAACGCTATCACATGATAGCTGCAGTAAACACATCGTTTAAGAAAACGCTATTAAAAATGTATACTAGCAGTTTTTACGTGTTATCAATGGAGGTTTTTCTTGTAGAGATCGTCATTTTTTTCCCATGTGATTCCAAAAAGTACTCACAAAAATCATTGAGAAAGATTGATGATATCATTAAAGAGTAATACCTTTGCAATGATAACAAGAAACAAATATCCTCGAGCTTGCTTAAGTCCATGATCCAACCTTAGTTGGAAACTGTAAGCCACATCTTATAAAACATTTGTCAATGAAATGAAATAAAGAAGGAATTAATGAAAACAGAACCACATATTATGTAGACGTTTAACTCGAAGTCTTAACCATTTGTTTTAACTTCAAAAGAATTAAGAGAAATGACAAATCATTCTCGTGAGAAATTAAAGAAATAGCGAATGTATAGTTATAGAAAATATGTACCAAAAACCCTAAAACTTTTAATGCAAAGTAAAACCAAATTAGCAATACGAAATTACGTATCATTCACAAACATGATAAAAAATATATCTGTTTTAATTTCTGACACATGCCAACTTATAATTGACGAATGAACTGCTTACATGGATAGCCTTATTATTATTGATATGAACATCAAAGTTTAAATTTTAAAATGCGTTGTACTGACTACAATAAAAAAAATAGCACCGAGTGAGATCTCTTTCGACTTTAACGGTGGTCGTGGAGCATTTGCGGTTGGAGATTCTAAATCTGCCGGCGGATATAGTATTTTTCTATCAAAATCTCAAAATTTCTTCGGTTTTCTTTTGGATTTGGGATCAGCCATTGCATGTTGCAGTTAGTGCTTTAACTCTCAAGGAAAATGAACCGCATTTAATCTTGTCAAGCAATTCTCTTTATCGCTCTCCTGAAACTAATTGTTGAATTCTTCTGGGTAAACTGTTGAATCCTTCGTTTCAAAAAATGACTGGTTTGATTCACTCTCCTCGGAAATGGGGGGTATATGATCGAGCTCGCAGTATAGCTTTATCGAAAGATAAATTTCCGTTTATCTTCAAATACGAGGAGGATCTAAAAAGGGTTCTTGAAGTAGGGGTTTGGACGCTGAATGATTGGTCTTTAGTTATCAAACATTGGATTGATTTTCCGCCATATGATTATTTTGATCTAATGCCTGTGTGGATACATCTTCAGAATATTCCAGTTAATTTCTATGCCAAGAAGCTTTTTGAAGAATTTGTGGGACATACTACTCATATAGCTTATGATGAGGAACATTCTCAAGCTCAGGAATATACCAGAGTGCATGTTCTTTTTTATGTCTCCAAGCCAGTGCGACAAATCAAGGTTCTTTAGGTATCAAATGGGGAAAATATAAAGATTGGATATGAGTTTGAAAGGATTCGACGTAGATGTTACTCATGTCAACAGTTAACTCATGCTAAGGAAAATTGTCCCAATACTCAGTTTTCCTCATTGGCTACTCCTTCAGTTACGAGAATTGTAATAACTAAAGATGACCTACTTTTTGGAATTCTCACAGAAGATTAAGCTAGGATAGATCCAATTACAGGGAACTAAAGAATTGCAAATAAAGTTGTGGAGGATATGCGATTATATCTTCTTGTTGATGATGGCACTAACAGGCTTGTTAAGGAATCAAGAATTCGATCATTTGTTCAAGATTATTTGCAAAGTAAAGATACCCAACTATGATTTCTACAACTTCAACAATCTCATACGCTTACTTCTGATATTACTAAGGGTAAAGGTCTTGTGTTTGCTTACTAATCAGATGTTGACTCTTTGAACTCAAGGGTTGTAGAAAGCATTATTCTTCACTGTCAACTCCAATTGTGTCGGTGTCTACCTCGAAAATCTTTACTATTTCTATGAGTTATGCTACATATATTCTGATACTATTGCATCTGGATCTCGTAAAGGAAGTCTCAAGCCGAGGAAAAGACCCAACAATTGGTGTAAGAAAAAAGAGCTGCAAGTTTATGCATAAAAGACCAGGATTCACCATCAGTTGCAAAGGTTATGGGCAAAGGAACTAAGCGGAAGAAAGATGATGAGTTGGGAAGTTCAGATCAGTCGCTTAAGAAAACGTCTTCAGTGATTCCCTTGGGTAGGCTGCCACAATCTGAATGAGTCTTATGAGCTGGAATTGTCAGGGATTGGAGAATTCCCTAACAATTCGTCGTCTTAGAGAATTGAGGAGTTCTCTCTTCCCCGATTTTATTTTCCTCATTGAAACTCGAAGTAACACGGATAAAGTTTTGAAGCTTCAGCGTTGGTTAGGATATGATCATGTTCATATTGTGAAGCCTGTAAGGACTGGAGGCTAGCACGTTTTGGACGAAATCGTATTTTATACATATTCTCTAGTCATGTTCAAGGTTCATTGATGTTCATATTAAGCTAGGTCCCTTTTTTTATGTATCCTTCATCTATGGATATCCGGTTTTTTCTCAAAGCATTTGTTTGGGATTAGCTTGTACAATTAAGTTTAAATCGTAATGCAGCTTGGCTTTTAATAGGTGATTTTAATGAATTAATGTGCAGTTCTGAGAAATTGGGTGGTCCAGAACAAAGTCAATCCTCTTTCTCTGCTTTTTGTTTTATGGTTGATTCATGTTGTATTAGAGATCTTCCATACTTAGGTATCTACTACTCTTGGGCTGGTTGGAGGTATAATCAGTTGATACAATGTCGTCTAGATCGTGCCTTTGGGAGCTCTGAGTGGCTGCAGTTGTTTCCTCGTTCGCATTATCAATATCTAGATAGACTTGCCTCAGACCATAGACCTTTGGTCTTGAATTTTCTGCAAGATTCCACTACATATTTGAAGAATTTATATTTTGACAAACGTTGGAGATTTAAACCAACATCCTTTGGTGTGATTCGGGATACATGGACAAAAACATATGGGGGTGTGATGGACAAGGTCTCTTCTTGCAGAAGATCATTAGCACATTGGGAATGTACAACATGAATTAACTCTGCTCATCATATTCGAAGTCTGGGTTGGTGTTTGGAGATTGAAGAACAAAAACAATATACAGATTATTCAACACTTTGCAATCTTTGAAGTCAGTTAAATGAAGCATCAGCTGATGAAGAACAATTTTGGCGTCATAAGAGTAAAGATAAATTTCTTTGTGAAGGAGATAACAACACTCAGTTCTTTCATCAAAGTGTTAAGCAAAGATGTCTTCAAAATTCTGTTTTGTTTCTTATTGATAGTGATGGGAATCATGTATATTCAGAAGGAGCAAAGGGTTATGTTGCTACTTTTTTCTTTTCATGATTTATTAACAACAACAAATCCACCATCACCAATGCACCAATGCAGTTGTTGGCAGGTTTTCAAGGTCGAGTTATAGAAGACATGAACCACATGCTTATCAAAGATGGTTCCAATACAGAAATTAGGAAAACAACCTTTCAGATAAATGGAGATAAAACGTTAGGTTCTGATGGCATGACAGGGTTTTTTATCCAAACTTATTGGAGCATCATTGGTCCAGATATCACTTCGGAGGTTAAAAATTTCTTCATTACTAATACTCTACGCAAGGACTGGAATTACTCGTTGATTACTTTAGTTCCAAAGAGTCATAATGTTAGTAAAATATCGGATTATCGGCCAATTTGCCTCTCCTCAGTTTTTTATAAGGTTATCTCCAAAGTCATCTCCAATCGAATAAAGAAGATACTCCAACAAATAATCTCATCAGCTCAAGGGGATTTTGTTCAAGAGAAGCTGATTTCTGATAATCTTCTCTTAGCGCATGAGCTCTCTCACTCGGTAATGATGTATCCCCCACGACGTAAGGATGGTTTAATTCTAAAGACAAACATGTCTAAAGCCTTTGACAAAGTTGAATGGGGGGGGTTTCTTTCAGTTCTGCTACGTTAGTTTAGGTTTGATGAAAGATGGGTTGATTGGATTATGACATGTGTTATCACTGTTACTTATTCAGTTCAACTTAATGGACAAACACATGGGAAGATAACACCTTCTGGAGGTTTGCATCAAGGTGATCCACTTTCTCCGTTTCTTTTTATCTTATGTACTGAGTTACTAGTGCATATAATGAATAGATCGAAATCCCAGAGTTTTTTTCAAGGAATTAGAGTTTCAAAAAGTAGACCATCAGTGCAGCAGTTATTGTTTACTGATGATAGCCTATTTACTTGTCGTGCTAATCTTCCGCAGTGTATGGAATTGCTTTGTTGCGTTCAGTTGTATGAGCAATCATCAGGTCAACGTATCAATTACCACAATCTTATGTTGCGTTTGGTAAAGATGTGGATGATAACCAACGTTCTCTGTTATTCTTGCTTTTGGGAGTGTCTTTAAATGGAGATCATAATACTTATTTTAGGCTTGCCACCATGTTTCAGTGGATCTAAACGAGAACTCCTAGCTTTTGTTACAGAACGTTTGAAGCCAAGGATATCATCATGGCATTCAAAAACTTTAGCTTTAGCTGGTAAAGAAGTTCTACTTAAATCAGTGGCATTGTCTCTTTTGGTTTATGCTATGATCTGTTATAGGCTGACCAAACATCATTGTAAGGTTATTAACTCAACTTTATCAAATTTTTGGAGGGACACAAGTGTATCGAAGGAGAATATTCATTGGATATCCTGGCAGAAGATGTGTTATTCTAAATCAGCAGGAGGTTTAGGTTTCAGGGATATGTCTTTTAATTAAGATTTGTTGGCAAAACAGGCTTGGAGGACTTTGTAGTCATACAATTCTCTTTCATCCAGGGTATATAAGGATTGATATTTTAGATCATCATTTTTTGAAAATTCCAATGGGTCGAAGGCCTTCGTATGCTTGGCGTAGCATTCTGCATGGTAGGGATTTATTGGCAAAAGGGCTCTTAAGGGATGTTGGGAATTGTCAATCAACTAGAGTTTCAAGTGATAAATGGATTTTTGATCAAATTTCAAGGCCACCATCTCTTACCCCGCATCACATTGATGCATTAATGTTGGTTAGTGAGTTACTGGACGATGAGGGGAATTGGAATATATCTTGCATGTGTCAATACGTTCAACCACATGATATAGACTTGATTTTGTAGATCAAGGCTTCACCCTCTGCTACATATGGTTTTATATGGCCATATAATTCTCAGGGGATTTATAAAGTTAAAAGTGGTTATCAGTTCTTGGTCCAACAAAGACAGACTAATCCCTCTCGATTCAATGGTGTTGCAAAGAGAATTTGGTCTTTCTTTGCTCCTGAAAAGATATAATTGTTTCGGTGGAGGGCTTTACGTGGTGCATTGGCAATTAATGATCGTTTATTATCCAAACATGTCTTAGTTCCTTCAATTAGTGGGTTATGCCTTCAGTCTGAAGAAACAATTACACATTCTCTGTTTATGTGTGATCACGCAAGGCAATCCCTTGCATTGACGAATGTTCCTTTGCCAAATTGTGGTTTTTCATAATCAAATATAGAGTTAAATTTGAAGTTTCTCCTTGATTTAATGGATGCAAGTCTAACACCAATCTTTAAGCAAGCTCTTCCTTGGTGACTTTGGGGTATATGGAAAAACAGGAATCAATTTGTGTTCAATGGCCAGCTAGAGGATTTGTGTTTCATAGTATCATCAACTTTTACAGATTCTCAATATAGAACAATGATATTTTTTCTTCTCGTTGGAGTCTGCCATATTTGGGCACATTTAAATGTAATGTTCATGTCACTACAAAATCAAATCATCATCTTTCAGGTTTGACATGGCTTATAAGGGATCATACAAGATCAGTTCAACATCATGCGCACGATGCAAACTTTGTTTCAACAAATGCAGCTGAAGCTAAGATTCAAGCGATTTTGTGGGCAGCTTGAAGTCTCTTGAATCTACGGTATGATTCTGTTTCTTTTCAATCATCTAGTAGAAGTGCAATTGAAGTGATTAATAATCCACACGATTGGCCAAAATTGAGGAATTGTCTGCAAGAAATAGAACTCATCTCTTGTAGTTTAATACAATCTCGTTTGATTTTGTTCACAAAAGTGCTAATATTTCGGCGATTAGGATAGCAACAAGTGTAACTCGGGATGGTCGGTTTCAATTCTATTTAAGTTTAGGAGGTCCTACCTGATTACACTCCCTTTTGCAATTTGATCTTGCCTAATTTTGGTTTTGTTTAATTTTGTTATCTGTGTTCTTTTGATTTGTTTGGTACGGTTTGTTTTTGGATCATGTAACCATCATTTACTCAATATATTATACAGTTCAGAGAAAAAAATGTGTTGTACTTTGGTATATTTGTAGAGTAAATATTAAATAAGATTTAAATTTCTTATAAAATTATTAATATCATTACTATAAATATCATTATATTATGTATATTTTGTATTCAAGATCTCATATATTACTTTTTATTTTATATCTTATATTTCCTATTTATATTTATTTTATATCATTATTATAAAAGTTGAATTAATTTATATAATTCATATAATAAAATAATTAGATTTTTCGAGTTAATTGCTTTAATTTTTTTTAAAAACAGATGAAATACTCACTTATAAAGAAAATTGTTTTTTTAGAAAATCAATAAGAGAATATGAAGTAATTCTATAAATAAGAATGTTGAATTACATTTAAAAATATTGAGTTAGTCGGCAATAAAATTATACAATTTGGTTTTGTTTATCTAGTTTAATAGTTAAACCAAATTATTAAACTAAAATTAGCAAAAAATAATATTTAATTTTATAAAATAATTAGTTTTTGGATTTAATATTTATATAATTTTTATTAAAATATTTCATCGTGGCATGTGTCGGTATATAATATTATAATATAATTATTTAAAATATATCATTAAAGAAAGATATATTCGCCGTGGGAAACAACCTCTGTGTTTTATTAGAAAGCAAACAATAAAACAATAACTAGAGTTGAGCCCGCGCACATAGTTATTTTTCTAACATAAAATTAAAATAGTGATAAAAATTAAAAATTAAAAACTTAAATCAT
>OVAU01001229.1:0-15626 GCA_900406315.1 Biscutella laevigata subsp. laevigata
TTTTATTTAGAAATTATCGATGAAACAGAGATATTACATAAACTCAGAAACTTGAGTTTGGTTAAGTTTGGTTTGAGCAACAACAATCTCAGCTTGAGTTGTGGCTAACTGATTCTCTGTTTTTTGAATTTGAGTTTGGAGTAAAGAAATGATCCCAACACATCCATAAACAGGATCTTCTACTCTGCATTTTGCTTCAAAGCACAAAGATTCCACTGCTTCAGCTCTTGTCTGAATAGGAAGTTGCTGTCAGAAGATCACCAAAATCCAACATCAATACTTATAATTTATCTAAAAAGTATCGTAATCTTACATTCGGATACCGAAAAGATTTGATATACCTGAAGCATTTTGGAAACATTTCCTGCACCATATATTCTATGGATACATGCAAATTTTTCAGGATCTGTTGGAGGGAAATAAGGTGAGAATACACAATCTTTTGGACATCTTCTTCTCAAATATTTGCATGCAGCACATCTTTTTGGATTCATTTTTAGATTCTATCGAGAGAAAAAAGAGAAGATCACAAAGATTGTGAAATCTAAAACTATGAATTTGACTATTTGTATTCCTATTTGTTTCCTCTTTTACCAATAATTCCAACGGCTAGTTTCCACATTCTGAATTTTGTGTAACATTTACTTAAGGTAAGATTACATATATGTTGATTCTCGTTACTAAATGAAAATATTACCGTTAAGTTACTTTTGTTAAGTCAATATTGACAAATTTATACAATGGAATATGATTTTGGTCTCCTTACAAATTTATACATGAAAACAAATATAATGACAGAGACGAGTGAAAGAGAGAAGAAACGACACCAAACCATAACTGAAAGAGTTTGTGTTCTTGTCTTCACTTATCTTTGTAGGAGAAGTGCTGCTCCAACCAAACCAAACCATAGAGTCAAAGCAAGCCAAAAGACACGATTCTTCTCCATACCAACAGGTGGTCGCCAAACCAAGAGCTTTCCTAGAAAGTCTTGACTCGAATTGAGCTGATTTGTAGTTGATTCGTTCATTCGCCGATCCTTATCCCTCTCCTTGTCACTCCATGTCACTGCATAACTGTGCACACATCATAACCAAGAGATAGAGGTCAATAGGTATAAGCTATGAGTTCTTCAAAATGGGTTCTAAGAGAGTGATTTTGGAAACCTTTTTGTTTACCTGTCGTAGCTTGAGCCAATCATGGGTATAGTAACCATTTCCTCCTGAGATATCTTGAGCTTAGGAGCTTGTAAGATATACCTAAGTTCAGAAGCTTGACGACGAATACCAGGACTTGGATGTTTCTTCTCTAATTGCTGATAAAGATCAATGCAATCAGCGTGGCGATTATTGGCCTCATATGCCATAGCTAACCAAATTTGAATCTGGCAAATCAATCCACTCGAGAACATTAGCTGATCAATCTTTTTGTATTTCTAAAACAGAAAAAGAAGGCGTTTTGAACCAACCTCACCACCAAAAAGCGTTAGCCTTGGGATAATAGTGAGAGCTCCTTCAAGAAACTCGATAGCTCTTCCATACATTCCTTTAGCGTAAGCCTTTTGACCCAATTCAAACATCAATTCTGCAGTTGCTCTCCTCTCTGCTTGCTCCTGAGCTACCTGCTCTCACCAATCACTTCTTAAAACTGAATAATTAACTTCCACTTTGAAGCTCACATGGCTTCCACCTAATCTGAGAGTGTTCTTTACCAAAATCTATCATTCAGGGGGCGTTTGTAACTTTAAACCAATGCGAATTTTGATATGAACATTAAGGTGAGAGAGCATGAAGAACCTTAACGAAAACGCACCTTTTCGAGCTCTATTTTCACTCTCATCCTCTTCTTCTCCTCTGAATCTTCCTCTCCTTCATCATCTATCTTGTTCTGTAACTCCTCAGCTTTCCTCTCCAGCTCTCTCATATCCTGCAATTCCTTAGCTCGTCTCTTCATTTCCTTCTCCACATCGTAAGATTTCTCCTCCTCCTCGTCGCCTCCATCGTCGCTGGATCCCGCGTCGTCGAAATCAACGGCGTTAGCCTTGGAATTAGACTTACCACGAGTCAAAAACCGGCGAATCCGAGCATCGCCGTCGGATTCCAGAGGCTTATTGGAGGAAAGAGCTGCGTAGTAAGAAACGTGACTGTGTGACTCTCTCTTGGGCAAATTCAGAACGACGTCAACAACAGTCAAACGGATTCTCCGATCAGTAACCACCGTACGATGAGAATTAACGTCAAGTAATACAGCCACGTTTCCGATAACCGCCGCCATGAGAGAACAAAATCAAAACTGAGAAAGAAGCAGAGCCAGAGAAGCAAGAGATTGGTATCTATCTCCAACTCTTTGATGACTATCAGTGAATTGACTAAAGTGCCTTCCGATTTCTTACTTAAAATAGCTGAACTGACGAAACGTGTAAGGGTGGTTTCGTCAATTCAAAAGCAAACTCATGTCAATAGTAGTTAGAGACGCGTGTAAGAAAAGCAAGAGATGCCGCGCGTCTCACGTTAACAAGATCGTATAAAACGCCATTTCTCTCGCGTTTTTACGATCAGGAATCAAACAGCAAGACGCTTTCAAAGCAACTAAACAGCAAGACGTTTTCAAAGCAACTAAACAGCAAGACGTTTTCAAAGCTGTTCTTCATCATTCATACATACTTCACCGATCGGTGAACAAATCAGATTGAATCGGAAAGAAGGAGCAATCTCCGGCGAGTAGTTTACGGTTTTTAGATTTGAATGATTCAAGCCAACATAGAAGAAAAAGAAGAACAAGTTTATGTTCTTCGTATCATAAACAAAAAACAGAGACTCACAACACAAATGATAAGATTTTGGTGAAGATCCAAGTGTAGAGGACGGCGAGTGTAGCACCGACGGGGATTGTGACGAGCCACGAAGCAACGATCTCTCTCACCGTCTCTGCTCTCACGGCATTAAGCCCTCTAGCAAATCCAACACCCATCACAGCTCCAACGAGCGTATGAGTCGCCGAAATCGGAAGTCCTAATTTTGAAGCAAACAAAACCACAGACGCGGCAGCGAATTCCGCCGCGAATCCTCGTGTTGGTGTTAGCTCAGTGATCTTCTTCCCGATCGTTGCGATCACTCTGTATCCCCACATCGTGAGACCTGCAACGATTCCAAATCCTCCCCAGGCGAGAACGTCAATTGGAATCACGATTTCGCCTCCTCCTGCTGCTCCGCCGTGGAGGATACTCAATGCGGCGGCTAAAGGTCCGATTGCGTTCGAGACGTCGTTGCCTCCATGAGCGAATGACATAAAGCAAGCTGAGAGGACTTGCATATAGCCGAAAACTCCGTAGACTATCTCTAGCTGAGTACCTGTAGGACCTGCGATATCGGAGAGGAAACCGATGCTTTTGGGCTGGTTTTGAGGTGTTTCCGGTGATTTGGATTTAGCCAGAAGGTGACCGAGCTGTCTCCGGATGATTCTGTCAAAGATAATAGCTCCTGCTGCTCCACAGGCCAAGGCTTGAGATAAAGCTATGGGAAAGATCTTACTCAGAGGAAATGCGGCTGAGGAAATTCCAGCTACACCTATGAACACAGCGACGGGAGCAGCCGCAGCTGCAGCTTGTCCCGGGTTTGGTGCACTGTAAACAAACTGCACAGAGGAAGAGAGCAACGTGCAAAGTAACAGAGAGCTTGAGCATCATGAATTAGAGTCAGAAATTGAAAATTAGACTCTTGATTTGGTTTAGTTTAACTTACTCTCCTGATGCATTTGTAGACAAGAAAGGAGACAAGAGCTCCCATTAGAGGAGAGATAACCCAAGAGGAAGCCACTTTAGCTAGAGACCTCCAGAAAACGGCACCAGCTCCTCCATAGACAAGCCCAAACCCAACCATTGATCCAACGATACAGTGAGTCGTCGACACCGGCCATCCATAGTAAGAAGCTACCTGTGAAATTTTCACAATTGCATAATCATTACGTTCTCTGGAAACTAGTGATGAAGAATCAAGAGATAAGAGAGAACCTGTAACCAAGTTCCAGCTGCGGCCAAGGAAGAGAGGAGACCAGCGAAGAGCAACATATCTTTCCCTTGGAACACATTAGCCATGAGAATCCCTTTCTGCATCGTGCTAGTCACGTGAGTTCCCATCAAAAGAGCACCTGAGAATTCAAGAACTGCCGCTGTCATCACAGCTTGCCGGATGGTAAGGGCTCCGGATCCGACAGAAGTCCCCATGGCATTGGCGACATCATTAGCTCCAATATTCCACGCCATGAAGAAACCGAAAAGAAGTGTCGCGTAAGACAGTAGCTTAGTCTTAAGAGCCAGTCCTTGCCCCAATGACTTCATGAAGATTGGAAAGGAGAGAGCAGAGAAGACAATGACTATGGATATTGCCCTCGCTGTGTTGGAAGAGATGCTAAAGGCTTGAGCCATTCCAGAAAAATCGCCAGTAGTTTCCACATTACCTTTTCCATCTGGTTCGCTTGAATCGGTAGAAGATTTGTGAGAATTATGTATCTGTTGATCGCTATGGTGTTGTTGCTCATCTCCCTCGGCATAAGAAGAGAAGGTAGCAAAAGGGCAAACGAGTTTCAGAGGAAGAGAAGTATGTTTCTTGGGAGAAATGAATTGAGCACTATTCTTCCTGGAGAAAGGAGATTCCTTGGGAGAGAAACAACCAAAAGCTGATCTAGGTATGCAGAAATGAGAAGTCTTTAGTAGAAGCGAATGGTTTTTAACCGAAGAGAAACGAACCGGAAGAGTCATATCTGAGATGATGGAGAAAGAGAACTAGATGTATGGGAAAATCAAGAAGAGAAAAGTAGAAGAAGAAGGTAGAGAAATGAGAATCTGCAGAGATGAGAGATGGACCATGGATGAAGAAGGGGAAGATGGTGATGTTGATGAAAAAGGAATTGCATAATGGATTTTGATTTTTCAGGAGACGAGAGAGGGTTAGTGATGGTGGCGCCCCTGGGAATGTGAGGTGGAGGTGAGAGGATTGAGTTTGGAAAAGAGTAATAAGAGTTATGAATTTTGTGTGGTTCTTGTCGAATGTTGAGGAATAGAGACTTGGAGAGAAAGAGAGGGTCTTCTTTGGTTGGACCACAACTTCGCATATGCCGACTTGTAAAATAACTGAATAACAAGAAAAAAATTATATGATATCTTATAATATTCTAATTTAATTATATTCTGAGTTTTCTATATTTTTTCTGGTCTTCGTAACTCTATAATATAATTTTAATAAATTTACAAAAAAAAATTAGAATTCAATAATATTATCATTATAGAAAAATGAAAATAATATTCAAATAGTCATAGAATAAAAGTGAAGACAATTTAAGAGTATAGTTTAAACAATAAATAATTACCAATTATTATTATTATTTAATAAAAAAATATTATATTCTAAAATTATATAATAGTTATGATAGTTATTTATTAAATATTTATTATTTATTAGATATTATATATGTAAAATTAAAATATCAAAAATTACAAAATGGAAAAAAATATAATTTGAAAATAGATGAAATCCTAGTATTTTAAAAATAAAAACATAAAAGACTCAATAATCTAGTTATATAAAAATGTAAACAGTGTGATGGAAAAATTAAAATCAAAATTCTCATATAGAATTGTTGGTGTGTAACCCCGATTTATTCATGTGGTCTAAAAAGTAGGTGAGGCTGGTTGGTTAAGTGACACTATCTTCTCTTGACATAAAGATGATTCATTGTTTCTTTTGTCAAAAACCTCTAAATTACATCTCTCACTTCAAATATTCCCTCATCTGGGGGAAATCCTTCTCGAACACTGTTTGATAAACACTGTTTGATCGATCCAATGTTGTTGACAAACCCGTAGAATCTTACTTCGGCCCAAAGCTCATGTCTTAAAAATGTTTGGATCATTATTAAACAATTCCATAGATTATGACCGATCCTAACGAATTGGATGGACCGATCAGACACATATAATGTTGATGAATCGTGGATTTGTTCATAAAACTAAACGAATCTTCCATTTCTAAAAAGAAAAACCTATCAGAACTGGTTATAGTTCGGACATAAGCAATTACGCATGGATCACATTTCGGACAGGAATAGGTTCACACAAAGGTGATCAGAGATTGGATTATTAAAAACAAAATTGGGCCTAAGCCCAAACTAGACAAAACAATACAAATCTAAAGCCCTTGGGAAAAAATATCGGTATTTGTTTTTAAAAAATCTGGTTAATGTAGTTTCGAAGGAAAAAAATAAAATGAAACAAAACAAACAACAAAATTAGCAAAGTAGAAGAAAACCCTAGGAATCGATATCCAGAATCCCGTTGTTCTTCGATTCGACGTGTTTGCCTTCGTTTTCATCCATGGATAAGGCAGAGCTTAACAAATTGAATCATCTCTCTCTCGTCTCAAATGTCTGTAACGAATTGGAGACGCATCTAGGATCTGCTGAAAAGGTTTTGGCCGAATTCATTATCGATCTTGGCCGTCGCTCTGAGACTGTAGATGAATTCGATAAGAAGCTCAAGGAGGAAGGAGCAGAGATGCCTGATTATTTCGTTCGCTCTCTGTTAACTGTAATCCATGCCATTTACCCTCCCAAGCCCAAGTCGGAGAAGAAGAGAGAAGATGGCGATGATGGAGATAAGGAGAGATTCAAAGGTTTAGCGATTAAGGATACTAAGGATAAAGTTAAAGAGCTTGAGAAGGAGATTGAGAGGGAAGCTGAAGAGCGACGGAGAGAAGAGGATCGAAATAGAGATAGAGATCGTGGTCAGGGTAGGGATAGGGATCGTGATCGTGATCGGAGGGAATGGGGTAGAGATAGAGATAGAGACAGAGATGATAGAAGGGATCGGCACAGAGAAAGAACTGACGGTGAAGATAGAAGAAGTGATAGCCATAGAGAAAGAAACCGCCGAGATGATGAAGACGATGGTGGAAGAAGGGACAGGCGTAGAGACCGGCGTGACAAGGATGAGTACACGGAGGACGAAAGAGGTGTTGCGAATGAGCCGGAGTTGTATCAAGTATACAAAGGTAGGGTTACTAGAGTCATGGATTCTGGTTGTTTCGTTCAGTTTGATCAATTCAGAGGCAAAGAAGGTCTAGTTCATATCTCTCAGATGGCTACTAGAAGAGTAGAAAAGGCAAAAGATATTGTGAAGAGAGATATGGAGGTTTACGTGAAAGTGATATCTATTTCAACTGATAAATACAGTCTTTCCATGAGAGATGTTGATCAGAACACAGGCAGAGATTTGATCCCTTTGAACAAACCCTCTAATGATGATTCATCCAGGAGTAATCCATCATACAGAACAAAGGATGGACAAGTAACCAAGACTGGGATTTCGGGAATCCGGATTGTGGAGGAGAATGATGTTGCACCTTCACGTAGACCATTGAAGAAGATGAGTTCTCCTGAAAGATGGGAAGCCAAGCAATTGATTGCCTCTGGTGTTTTGAGAGTGGATGAGTTTCCAATGTATGATGAGGATGGAGATGGGATGCTTTATCAAGAGGAAGGCGCTGAAGAAGAACTTGAGATTGAGATGAACGAAGACGAACCTGCTTTCTTACAAGGGCAAACCAGGTACTCTGTTGATATGTCTCCTGTTAAGATCTTCAAAAACCCTGAAGGTTCGTTGAGTCGTGCAGCTGCACTTCAGTCTGCTCTCACCAAGGAGAGGAGAGAAATGAGGGAGCAGCAGCAGAGAACAATGCTTGACTCAATTCCCAAGGATCTGAATCGTCCATGGGAAGATCCTATGCCTGAAACTGGTGAAAGACATCTTGCTCAGGAGCTGAGGGGTGTGGGGTTATCAGCTTATGACATGCCTGAGTGGAAGAAGGATGCTCTCGGGAAAACTCCGACTTTTGGGCAGAGATCAAAGCTTTCTATCCAGGAGCAAAGAGAGAGTCTGCCGATATACAAGTTGAAAAAGGAGCTGATACAAGCGGTGCACGATAATCAAGTTTTGGTGGTCATTGGTGAGACTGGGTCTGGAAAGACAACACAGGTTACTCAATATCTTGCCGAAGCAGGTTACACAACAAAAGGAAAGATTGGATGTACCCAGCCTCGCAGGGTTGCTGCAATGTCTGTTGCCAAGAGGGTTGCTGAGGAGTTTGGTTGCCGTTTAGGAGAGGAGGTAGGGTATGCAATTCGGTTTGAGGATTGTACTGGACCAGATACGGTGATCAAGTACATGACTGATGGTATGCTTCTTAGGGAGATTCTGATAGATGAAAACCTATCTCAATACTCTGTTATCATGCTTGATGAAGCTCACGAGCGGACAATTCACACTGATGTGCTGTTTGGTCTTCTAAAGAAGCTGTTGAAACGTAGAGGTGACCTTCGTCTGATAGTTACGTCTGCCACATTAGATGCAGAAAAGTTCTCTGGGTATTTCTTCAACTGCAACATTTTTACAATTCCTGGAAGAACCTTCCCTGTTGAGATTTTGTATACCAAACAGCCAGAAACTGATTACTTGGATGCAGCTCTGATCACAGTCCTTCAGATTCACTTGACTGAACCCGAGGGTGACATTCTCGTCTTTTTGACGGGACAGGAAGAAATCGATTCTGCATGCCAGTCTCTATACGAGAGAATGAAAGGTCTAGGTAAAAACGTTCCCGAACTCATCATACTCCCGGTTTACAGTGCCCTTCCAAGTGAAATGCAGTCTAGAATATTTGATCCCCCTCCTCCTGGTAAACGGAAAGTGGTTGTAGCTACAAATATTGCAGAAGCTTCTTTAACAATAGATGGGATATACTATGTTGTAGATCCCGGGTTTGCAAAGCAGAATGTGTATAATCCAAAGCAAGGGTTAGAATCGCTAGTCATTACACCAATTTCACAGGCCTCGGCGAAGCAAAGAGCTGGACGTGCTGGACGTACTGGGCCGGGTAAATGTTACCGTCTGTACACAGAGAGCGCATACCGTAATGAGATGCCTCCTACATCAATCCCAGAGATCCAAAGAATCAATCTTGGGATGACAACACTGACCATGAAAGCAATGGGAATTAACGACCTGTTATCATTTGACTTCATGGATCCACCTCAACCACAAGCATTGATCTCCGCAATGGAACAGTTGTACAGTCTAGGAGCTTTGGATGAAGAAGGATTATTGACAAAGCTAGGTAGAAAAATGGCGGAGTTTCCTCTTGAACCACCGCTGTCTAAAATGTTACTAGCGAGTGTGGATCTTGGATGCAGCGATGAGATTTTAACAATGATTGCCATGATCCAGACGGGAAACATATTCTATAGACCGAGGGAGAAGCAAGCTCAAGCAGATCAAAAGAGAGCAAAGTTTTTCCAGCCAGAAGGTGATCACTTGACATTGCTAGCTGTATATGAAGCTTGGAAGGCTAAAAACTTCTCAGGTCCATGGTGTTTCGAAAACTTCATACAATCACGATCTCTGCGACGTGCTCAAGACGTCAGGAAGCAACTTCTCAGCATCATGGACAAGTAAGGAACTAAACTAAACTAGCATTGACCTTAGCTTGTTAATCTAGTATTGTCCTTAGCTTGTTAATGTGTGACAAGTCCAGTTTCTTAACCTGCGATGTATTTGTCCGTAACTAATCTAAACTTGTATCGACCTTGGCTTGTTAATGTCTGATAAGTCCAGTATCTTAACCTTCGATGTGTTTGTTTACAGATATAAACTAGATGTGGTAAGTGCGGGAAAGAATTTCACAAAGATAAGGAAAGCAATAACAGCAGGATTCTTCTTCCACGGAGCAAGAAAAGATCCACAAGAAGGTTACAGAACGCTTGTGGAGAATCAACCAGTGTACATACATCCGAGTAGTGCACTGTTTCAGAGACAACCAGATTGGGTTATATATCATGATCTTGTGATGACGACGAAAGAGTACATGAGAGAAGTGACTGTGATAGACCCAAAGTGGCTTGTTGAGTTAGCTCCAAGATTCTTCAAAGTCTCTGACCCAACCAAAATGAGCAAGCGCAAGCGCCAAGAACGGATTGAGCCTTTGTATGATCGGTATCACGAGCCTAACTCGTGGCGTCTCAGCAAAAGGCGTGCTTGAGAAACATTTTCTAACAGAAGTGATGGGATGAGCTATGGATTAGAAGCTTCATTATCGTTTTTCTTCTCATGTATGAAAATTATACAGACTTTTCATCTTTTCTTATGCTACTCTCAAATTTGATCTTGAGTTTTGGCAAATCTGTGACTAGCTTTTAGATATGTCAATCGTTTCTCATGCATTTCCAAGCTGTAATATCTGTATTTTGTATTCGAACAATTCAGAATCTGGGATTCCAAACCGAACAAGAATTTTTCAGTTCGGGTTTGAATCAATAATCAATCGGAAGTATGTTTGGTTATTAATTCGACAAACTTCCAAAGTTTCAAAAATAAATCAATTTATTTGAATTATCAGAAATCAAACGAATTGATATGAAATTATTCAAAATTATTCAAATTAATCCACAATTATATGATTAAACAAAATGATTGATTAATTTAGTAGATTATTACTTATCCCAATTATTCAAAAACCCAACTAAAAACTTTCGTCGGTTCAATTCAATAATCCTTTTAACTACCTAAATTATCCAAGAACAAAAAAAAACAACTTGTTTCGACCGGAACGTAACCGAATCCGAACCCTAAATTGCAGATGCATACAAAGCAGATGAAATCAAAACAAATTTTTGTTTTCTCTTTTTGTCAACAAATTTGATTAATGGGCCGAACTAAGAAGCCCAATTTGGAGAGGCTTTCTGGCTTAAACACTTAGCTTACTTTGACTCACTTTTGGTTCGGTCTTTTATTCTTTTCTTTTGTCAACAACTCAGTTCGGTCTAACTTATCGACGACGATAACAGAGAAAAAGCCTAAAGCCTTACCAGACGAACGGAGTGTAAGAAATGATTGATCTCGATGTGATGATTCGTTT
This sequence comes from Biscutella laevigata subsp. laevigata, assembly GCA_900406315.1. NCBI lineage: Eukaryota > Viridiplantae > Streptophyta > Magnoliopsida > Brassicales > Brassicaceae > Biscutella > Biscutella laevigata. The sequence continues at coordinate 10,959 of OVAU01001229.1, forward strand.
TGTTTCTTACAGGCGTAGATGAAGTAGCTCGAATCAACCCCAAGAAGATTCAGTTCTGTTTTGCAACCATACGGCTTCAATTTGGAAGCTTACCATTATCTGTTACGATGGCATTTACTAAAGTTTCTTCTGTCCTTAGCCGGCTTATTAGAAATGACAAAACCCATAAGACCCGACCCAAAACTTCAGTGACCCGCCAAATTCTTGCGCATCTCGAAGGCGGTAATGTCTCGAAAGCTGTCTCTGTTTTTTTTTCTTCGCCTGAGCCGGTTGCATACTGGCTATACGAGCGCCTTTTACGTTCTTGTTCCTCTAAATCACTTATTGTGCAAGCCCGGAAAATTAAATCCCATTTGGTAACTTTCTCTCCGTTGCCTCCGATTTTCCTCCTGAACAGAGCTATCGAAGCTTATGCTAGGTGCGGGTGTGTTGATGATGCACGGGAACTGTTCGAGCAAATCCCTGAACGAGATGGTGGGTCTTGGAACGCTGTGATTACTGCTTGCTCGCAAAACAATGATTCTGACGAGGTATTTCGTATGTTTCGTAGGATGAATAAAGATGGAGTAAGAGCTACAGAGACTTCTTTTGCTGGTGTTTTGAAGTCATGTGGTTTAATCTTGGATTTGAGATTATTGAGGCAGTTGCATTGTTCTGTGATGAAGCAGGGGTATTTTGGAAATGTTGATTTGGATACTTCGTTTGTTCATGTTTACGGGAAGTGTGGGGTTATGACTGATGCGAGAAGAGTGTTTGATGAGATTGAAAAACCTAGTGATGTTTCGTGGAACGTGATTGTACGTCGGTATCTTGAGATGGGTTTAAATGATGAGGCTATGTCAATGTTCTTCAAGATGCTAGAGCTTAATGTTCGACCTTTGAATCACACTGTTTCTAGTGTAATTTTAGCTTGTTCGAGATCTCTGGCCCTTAAGGTGGGTATGGTAATCCATGCCTTTGCTGTCAAATTTAATATAGTGGCAGACACAATTGTTTCTACCTCTATCTTTGACATGTATGTAAAATGTGGCAGATTGGTTAGTGCTCGTAAAGTATTTGATCAAACCGAGTCAAAAGATTTGAAATCTTGGACTGCAGTGATGTCAGGGTATGCAATGAGTGGTATAACTAAAGAGGCAAGGGAGCTCTTTGATCTGATGCCTGAACGGAATGTCATCTCGTGGAACGCAATGTTGGGTGGATATGTACGTGCTCACCAATGGGATGAGGCACTGGATTTCCTCAATTTGATGCGCAAGGAGATCAACGATATTGATAATGTTACTCTTGTGTGGATCCTAACTGTTTGCTCAAGTGTTTCAGATGCTCAGATGGGGAAGGAAGCTCATGGTTTTATATATAGACATGGTTACGATACGAACATAATTGTAGCAAATGCACTTCTTGATATGTATGGAAAATGTGGTATTGTGCGGAGTGCCAACAATCTGTTCCGGAAAATGAGTGAACTAAGGGACGAGGTTTCATGGAATGCTTTATTGACTGGTTTAGCTAGAGTTGGCCGGAGTGAACAAGCCTTATCTTTCTTTGAAGGGATGCAACTGGAAGCCAAACCTAGCAAATACACACTGGCTACGCTTTTAGCAGGTTGTGCAAACATTCCTGCTCTTAATTTAGGCAAAGCAACCCACGGTTTCCTGATCAGAAATGGCTATGATATTGACATTGTTATACGTGGTGCTATGGTTGACATGTATTCGAAATGCCGATGTTTCGACTATGCTATTGAAGCATTCAAAGAGGCAGCTACAAGAGATTTGGTACTGTGGAACTCTATTATCCGCGGATGTTGTCGCAATGGAAGAAGCAGAGAGGTCTTTGAGTTGTTCATGCTTATGGAAGATGAAGGAGTNACCTGCTCTTAATTTAGGCAAAGCAACCCACGGTTTCCTGATCAGAAATGGCTATGATATTGATATTGTTATACGTGGTGCTATGGTTGACATGTATTCGAAATGCCGATGTTTCGACTATGCTGTTGAAGCATTCAAAGAGGCAGCTACAAGAGATTTGGTACTGTGGAACTCTATTATCCGTGGATGTTGTCGCAATGGAAGAAGCAAAGAGGTCTTTGAGTTGTTCATGCTTATGGAAGATGAAGGAGTTAAACCTGACCATGTCACGTTTCTAGGAATCTTACATGCTTGCATACGTGAAGGTCATGTTGAACTCGGCTTTCAGTATTTCAGTTCTATGAGCACCAAGTATCTTATATCACCGCAAGTAGAGCATTATGATTGTATGATTGAACTCTACTGCAAGTATGGATGCAGGCATCAGCTTGAAGAATTTCTCCTTTTGATGCCTTTTGATCCAACCATCCAAATGTTGACAAGGATATCCTCTGCATGCCAACATTACGACTGGTTAAAGTTAGGAACTTGGGCTGCTAAACGGCTTCGTGAATGACCATTAACTTGAGAGCAAATGCGTTTATGGTGATTGCAGACAAATTCGGTATCTTTTGAAAACCAGAAGAGAAATGTGCATGAAGCGGTTGAAGCAGGAGGTGGAGAGATTAGAGAGAGACATATTACTCACTCTTGTCTCTCTCTCTCTCCAAGGCATTTCTCTTCTTCCAGGAGGTAATCACAAATTCTCTAACTCAGCTTTTTCGACTGTTTTCATTTTACTTCTGTGATCTGTTATCAGATATGTCAAACCAAATTCTTTTGCAGCTGCTTGATGAAACAAACACAAGCCATGGACGATTAGCTACCATTAAAATGGAGTCCACCATTAGGTAAAGTTATTGAATCTCATATATACAGTCTGTTCTCGAGTTGTCACATTTTCTGTGGCCAATTTATCAGAGTTATAACCATTTCTTCTGTAATATTTGTAACAGTCTTGAGTATACAAGCAACTCTGAACAGAGACTAATAAGACTTGAAGCCATGAGATGATGATGACATAAATGAATAATTATGTCGATTAATCATAAGCTGGTTTGATGATTTTTAAAATGCGATGTGACATTAACATACTAACCATTTTCTCTTGGACTAATCCTGTTTAATCGTTAATTATACATTATTCCTAATTTCCTATTATTGATCAACATACCACCAAGTCATTCTTAGTATTCTAATCCCATTTCTGTGTCCACTACGTATACGTAAGATATATAAAAAAACGTTATCCAATTAGTGATTATTATGATTAGGTCAATTATTTTGAAATATAAACAACCGATAATTTAACCAACGATAAGACAAGAACACTTACTTCTACACCATTTCTCGTGTCTTAAGATTTTAAATTACTTTAAAGAAGCCAGAAATAGACTTGCACATGGTGCATGTTTACACGATCGCGACTTCTCGTTTTGCTTTTCTCTTTTTAATTAGCTTACAAAAGTACTAATAGTTGATACAAATGAATATATGTTCTGTAATTATCTTCATACTTCACCTAATCTGTTTGTATTTTATGATCCTAAAAGCATATTCTCCTCATCAATTTCTTCTGACGCAGCGGTTGGTATTATTTTGGCCTTATCCGGTCTAATAAAATTCAATCATCTTTTTTATAAAATAGAATTCTGTAATCATTACAATACGACAATACTACTTTATGTACCATATCAAATGATGACAAATATATACTGTTTAAAGAAATTGTAGCATCGATATTGAACGTAGAAATATGTTTCAAATGTTTTGAGGAGTTAAAAGGTCTAAATCTACCCACCGGCCATTGTCTCAGGCCGGCGATAATTGAGGAAAAAGCTTCACAGGCAGGCCCGTCCACTATTGCCTTCTCCTGTAATTATTGTTTTGATTTGACAACATTTGTTTAATTGTTATTTTTATATAAATATTTCAAATGTTAGAAAATAGGTGATTTTAAATGACAAAAAAGAAGAAGTGATTTTGTTATTTATGGAATACAATTCAAAAACAATTTACAATCAATAAATTGATCCATATTTCTGATATATTATTTATGACATTTTTTAATCTTTGATGTAAACTAATATCGTATATTTTTAATACATTTTTTCGAAATAATGACTCTTTAATAATAAATAAATATTAGAACTAGATAAATTTTATCTAATTATTAAGTATCAGATTGAATTATTTAGATCGAGTTCTAGTATTATATTAAATTTTATGTGATTTTAATTTAAAATTAATTGATAATGAATAAATTACTTTATATATTTTATATATTATTTATGATCTATCATTTTAGATGGATGATAATATCTGTTAATATATATTACGTCTGTAGATACAGAAATAATTTTTATCGTATAAGTGTATGTATTTGTCATCTCATAAATTTTAGTTTGTTTAAAGAAAAAGTGCACTATATTTTCATTAACATTTAAATGTTTTTTGGTTATTTTCCTAGTTCACTAAAAATCTAATCAGAGGAAGGAAGATTCGAGAGATGTGAATAAAAAAATTAAAGAGAAAATTAAGGGGGGAAAATGGAAAGGTCATAAAAGAGGAAGGACAGGCTGGCAAATTGTGATTGGTGGATGAGAAAGCCAGCTGTATCCCAATCACTAACCTTATCTCTCTCTCTCATCCAAAACCGACCGAAACGTGATCAGAGTGGTCCTCTCCACGTGACTTCTCCTTGATTAAATTGTCCCTAAGAGCACCTCCAATGGGGAGGTGCTTAAGTAAGGTT
>OVAU01001231.1:0-15404 GCA_900406315.1 Biscutella laevigata subsp. laevigata
GTGGAATCATATATTACGATGAACCCAAAATACATTAATACATATAAAGTATTGCATGAAAGATTCGGGCATCCGGGTTCTGTTATGATTAGGAGAATTGTGCGAAATTCTAATGCCCACCCATTGAAAAATGAAAAGATTTTCCAATCGGGAGAGTTTACGTGTAATGCATGTTCTCAAGGAAAACTCATTTCTCGGCCTTCACCAGCTAAAATTGCGAATGAATGTCCATAATTTTAGAAAGAATTCATGGTGATATATGTGGACCTATTCATCCAATGTGTAGACCGTTTCAATACTGTATGGTATTAATTGATGCATCTAGTAGATGGTCACATGTGTGTCTATTGACAACTCGAATATGGCTTTTGCAAAATTCATTGCCCAGGTTATTAAGCTAAGAGCACAATTTCCTGATAATGTTATAAAGAAGGTTAGACTTGATAACGCTGGTGAATTCACTTCCAAATCTTTTAATGATTATTGTTTATCAATGGGAATCGATGTTGAACATTATGTTGCTCATGTTCACATGCAAAATGGCATGGCTGAGTCATTGATTAAAATATTTCTACTCATTGCATGGCCATTAATATTGAGAACGAAGCTCCCAACTTCAATATGGGGTCATGCTATATTGCATGCAGTGACTCTGGTTCAGATACGACCAAACGCATATCATGAATTTTCACCATTTGAATTAACATCTAGGCAAAGACCAGATGTATCCCATCTCCGTGTATTTGGATGTGCGGTTTATGTCCCTATTGCCCCACCGAAAAGAACGAAAATGAGGGCACAAAGGAGACTGGAAATTTATATAGGATATATGTCACCAAGTATAATTAGATACCTTGAACCACAAATTGGTGATTGGTTTACGGCACATTTTGCCGATTGTATTTTTAATGAAGATGAANGGGAATTAATCAAGGATCGAAAGATATTACATTGCATACACCATCGTTGTTGCATCTTGATCCCTACAAAACAAAGAGAACTAGAAGTTCAGAAAATTGTGCATTTGCAAAATTTGGCAAATCAATTACCAGATGTATTTACGAATATTAATAGAGTGACGAAATTCTATATCCCTGCTGTTAATGCCCCATCGAGAATTAATATTTCAGAAGAACAAGTTAATGAACACAAAGTTCAGTTAAAAATAGGGAGACCGATGGGCTCCAAGGATAAAAATCCCCGAAAGAAAAGGAATTTGGGAGAGCAAAGTGAAAAAGTTCCAGAATAAATATATAAAGAAAAATGTCTAAAGGACAAAGATGAAGACGTTGTAGAAGAGGCATGTAAATAAAATCTTCTAGAAAAAGAAAAAGAAAAACCTCCCGAAAAGGAATATGATCCTGAAAGATACGAGATTTCAATCTCCATTAATTATGCCCAAAATGGAAAATTAGGGGATAGAAGTGACATAGAAGATATTAGTGGAATATTCTCCTTTTATATAGCGGAAGAGATAGATCAAGATGATCCAAACCCAACATCTATATTAGAATGTCAAGAAAGGCATGAATGGGGAAAATGGAAAATAGCCATGAGAGATGAGTTAGTATCTCTAGATAAAAGAAATGGTTTTGGGCATATTGTCGTTACGCCTAAAGGTGTAAAACCGATCGGATGTAAATGGGTTTTTGTGAGAAAAATAAATGAGAAAAATGAGATAACAAGATATAAAGCCCGATTAGTTGCTCAAGGTTTTTCTCAAAGCCCGGGAATATATTTTGAAGAAACATATTCTCCGGTAATGGATGCAGTCACATTTAGATACTTGATAAGTTTATCGGCATCTAAGAATTTAGAAATATATCTTATGGATGTCGTGATTGCATACTTATATGGATCACTTGATAATGATATTTATATGAAAGTTCCAGAAGGATTTATATGAAAGTTCGATGACTTGAATATAATCGGAACTCAAAAAGAGATTGATGATGCAAGAGCTCATATGAAAGAAAAATTTGAAATGAAAGATCTTGAAAAGACAAAATTTTGTCTCGGAATTCAAATTGGGCATCTTAAAAAGAGAATATTTGTGCATCAATCAAATTACACAAAAAAGTGCTTTCTCGTTTTAATATGGATAAGGCAAATTCTTTGAGTACCTCGATGGTTAATAGATCGCTCGATATTAGTAAAGATCCATTTCGGCCTTGTGAGGATAATGATGAACTTTTAGGTCCTGAAGTACCTTATATGAGTGTAATTGGTGCACTCATGTATCTTGCAAATTGTACTAGACCATATATAGCTTTTGCTACTAAACTACTTGCAAGATACAGTTCGTCTCCTACACGGAGACATTGGAATGTTATAAAACATGTTTTTCGTTATCTACAAGGTACAATTTATTTGGGATTATTTTATTGCAGAAACTCTGTTCTTGGTCTAGTTGGCTTTGCAGATGCAAGTTATTTATCAGACCCACATTTGGCGGAACTGCAATTTCGTGGCGTTCGTAGAAGCAAACTTTGGTCGCTACTTCGTCAAAATACGCAGAGAGAATTGCACTTCATGAGGCGTGTAGAGAATGTGTTTGGCTAAGATCATTGACTCATCACATCCAAGAAGCAAGCGGTCTCGGTATCAATAAGGAGCCAACTATATTATTCGAAGATAATGCCGCTTGTGTCGCCCAACTCAAAGAAGGCTACATCAAGAGTGATCAAACAAAGCACATTCCGCCAAGGTTCTTCTCATACATACAAGAGCTCGAGAAAAGCCAGGACATAGACGTACAATATATCCGCTCAAGTGAAAACGCAGCCGATCTATTCACAAAATCTTTTCCTACATCAACGTTCAGAAAGCATATTCGAAGTATCGGGATGCGTCATCTTCGTGATTTTTGAGGAGGAGATAGAAATCTTTTATTTCAGGGGGAGTTTAAACCACTGCACTCTTTTTTCCCTTATTGCGGGTTTTATCCCAATGGTTTTTTCGTAATAAGGTTTTTAACGAGGCAGTAGACGACACATTTTTGGTGATGAATACTCAAGGCGTAGTATTATGAAATATGTGATTATTCATCACTCTCCATGACACATGTAAATTGATGTGTCAAGATGTTGTCAACTATTTTGATGTGTCATTACAAGTGTCACTATGTTTGACACTAATCACATTTTGGTGTAAACACTTCACTAGTTATGTGTCATTTTCTCAATGATTTTGTATTACCATAAATATGTTGTTCTTGTAATCAAAACATATCAATCACAACGTCAAAAATCAATCATCAATCATAAGCTCTTTATTTTCAAATCATTTTCTAAAAAAGTTTGGAGATCTCCACTCAAATATATATTATATAAACACACATATATACAGTATATTTTACTAGGAGAGAACCCGCACATGCGCGGGTGACGTTTTAAATATGTTATATTATATAAAATAGTTTTAGTTGACTTCAATTAACTATTTTATACCCTATTTTTTCATTTTTTACATATTATTATTAAATATCTATTTTATTATTTCTCAAAATCATTGATCATTTAAATTTACTTGGTTAGATCTAGTTCTATAAATAAATAATTTATATGGTCATAATAACCTATTGTATATTTTAAAAATTATTATTTTTCCTTATTTCACATTTATTCTAATTTGAAATATTGTGGTATTTTTTAAATTTCTGAATTTTAAGTTAAAGTTTGTATTTCCACATACATTTTATTTATTATACTTTAGTTTAATCTAATTTTCCTTTTTTACATTATTTTGTGTATTTTATAACTTTTCCTCTCTTTATATGGTTTGAATTTTATTTTGTGTATTATAATTTTATTTTTTTATTTTCTTCACTTGTGAATCTTAACTAACATTTTCTCATATTTATAATGAGAAATTTCCTATCGTATACTATATTTATAAATCAGAAGTAAGATTTTATGTTGTTTTTTCAAACTTTATTATTTCACGTTTGGCGTGTGTCAAAATCATATTTTAATTTTATGATTATCAAAATTATTATTCCATGATTCTCAAAATTATATGTTAATTGTGCGATTATCAAAATTAAAATTCTTGTTATAGTTCTTAAAATTATACGTGTCTATTATTAGAACACTCAACCTATATATATTTTATAAAATATATGTGTATATAAACATCAAACATATGTCGTTTTGGTAAAAAAATATTAAAAGGAAATGAGAAAGAGAGACTCGAACTCATAATCTCTACACTACAGAAGATACACTTAACCAATAGGCCATATTATTTTTTTGTTAAATTTTATATCATCAATTACATAATTATATACTTTTTTATAGAAAGGGATGTCACTTGTCAAGTTAGGAGAACACCCGCTTCCTCTTTTATTATATTATTATAATATAAAATGAGAAGACAAGTCCAGAATCAAATATTTGATTATAAATATTATTTACTAGGAGAGAACCCGCGTGATACACGCGGGTCTTCGTTTTAAAAAAATTATATTTAAACTTTTGCTATAAAATATTTTTATTCAGTCTAATATTTGATTATTAATATTTTCTTATATGTTTTTTATAATTGTCATATTAGGATCATAATAATCTTATATATTAATTTTAAATATGTATATTTTTTTAGTTTCACATTATTTATCAAAATATAAATATTGAAATGATTGTAACTTTCATTTTGATTTTAAGTTTTTATTTTCATAAATTTTTTCTATTGTTTATTATGTTTTCTTTTTCTTTCTCTCCATTTTGGTGTTATTATTCTCTTGTATATTTTATACTTTATTATCTACTTAATGTATTTTAATATTTTGTCAATTATATATTTTTAATTTTACCTTTTTATTGGGTTATGAATATTAACTAATATATATATATATATATATATATATATATTCATTTTAACTTACAATTGACTTTTAAATTTGTATTGAGCTTGATTTTATCCGCGTTAGTTTAAAATGTTGATTAACTCACTTTCAAGAAGTAAACAAAATATTTATAGAAATTTTATATTTTTTAATATTTATTATTTTATGTTACCCTAAAATTAAATCCTAACTTCAAAAGTATATACAATTACTTCAATAGTTTTAGACATTTGAAATGTTTGTTATATATTAATATAAATGTTTTGTTGAATACATGTTAATTTAATTTATTTATAAAGGATGAAATGTCCAATCATACTTTCTTATCCACATTCAAATATTTATCCAAAATTTGATTTTAATTGGTTCAATTCGAGAGAACCACACATTTGATCTATTATTTAATGTATATTAAAATGTTCACTTAAATCAAGTGGTTGTAGTCTTACATATTGTCTGTGAGTTCGAATCTCTTGTTTTACAAAATTTTTAGTTAATTATTTCAGGGGTGTCACATGTCAACACGGGAGAACATCCATTCTCCTAAGATTCTAGAAACTTCTAACAGCAAAGTCTCATTTTTCCACGGAGTTTCTTCTTGCTTGGTCAACCACTATTAGCTTTGACTCAACAATCTTCTTCCTCTCAACTATGTACGTATCAGTTGCTAGAGAAGATACACTTGGAAAATTGACGAATAACAAGCAAAAGTTTAAGTTTATGTACCTAATCGAATTTGTGTGCAAAGATTAAGTTCTCTCTACATAATTTACCAAAAAATATTCAAGAACTCCAAGAACCAACCATACCTACTTTCTAAATGTTGTTAACCTCTCTAAGAACATCAAGCGGTCTACAAATTCTACATCTTGCATTTACTTGCACATGTCTTTGTATCTAAATATTGTTACAAATATTTTTCATACAAGATTTGTACCAACATGGTTATGTCTTCTCACCAGATCTTTTAATCCACAAGTTGATGTGCAGATATACCAACTTTGGACCCTTGTGATCACTGACAAGAAATACATAAGCATGAGTTTATGTCTGGTTTTTGTTGCTCAAGAGCTTTTGTCTAACGCTTATCTGCTAAACCAAACAGTCTCTCCTTGTATATATATAATGCAACAAGCCTAATGCGTTCTTCATCAATCACAAACTTGCATTTATTCAAAGAGTTTTACAACACAACTCACAAATCTTTTCTCTCTGTTTTCTCCTTCTCACTTTCTCTTTGTTCTGAAAATAATGATGAACACAAAGAAGCTCTTGAAGATAGCCAAGAAATGGCAACAGAGAGCAGCTCTCAAGAGGAAAAGAATCTCTTTCCAAAGATCTAGTATTTCTACTACCAGCTCAACCGCTATAGAGAAAGGGCTGTTTTGTAGTTTACACGATGGATAACACACGCTTTGCTTTTCCCATAAGTTATCTTAGGAACTCAGTTTTTCAAGAGCTCTTGAAGATTTCTCAAGAAGAGTTTGGCCTCCCGGCCAATGGACCCATCACGTTGCCATTCGATTCAGCTTTCTTGGAGTATCTCATTAGATTTTTCGAACGACGACAAATGGATGGAGATGCAGAAAAGGCTCTTTTAATGTCAATCTTTAGTGTTAGATGTTCTTTACATTGTTCTTTGCAACAGAGTATNCAAATGGATGGAGATGCAGAAAAGGCTCTTTTAATGTCAATCTCTAGTGTTAGATGTTCTTTACATTGTTCTTTGCAACAGAGTATTCAACCGTTGCTTGTATTTTAGAGTTTCAAAAAGCTAAAGATAGATTTTTTCTGTAGAGATTAAATATCTTTTTTACTTTACATAAAACATGAATTTGAAGTACAAAAAAGTCCAGAATTGGTCTTAATGTATTTAGTTGCTAATATAAAATTTTGGGTTTCGTTGTTACAAAAAATAACTAAACCAGGAAGAAATACTAAGATGATATTTGGATATTACATTAACTGACCAATAAAAAAATCTGAAATTCTCGAAAAACATTGAGAATTATTTAAGAATAGGTTTTACTAGGAGAATACCCGTGCAATTTGAGTTGTTTCAACTGTTTAGTTGATACTACAGTAAATGATATGGGCCTTTGAGATGTTTCAACTGATTTTAGATTCGTTTTGGGATTGCTATAGTTTAAATTTCAGTTTTCTTTAGTTTTCTCTGAATTTTTGTATATTTTTGTATTATGTAAAAATAAAAATAGTATAAAATTTAACATTTAGAACCAAAAAAAATTAGTGAAGTTACGAGGATCAAAATTATCATCAACAATTACGTGGATGCTATCTTCTTCTTTTTTTTTTTGGGTGAGGTGGAAAATATGAATACTGAAAGATAGAATAAAGATTTTTGAGATGAAGAATTTCAATTCAAATCCTTTTGGCTTTTTCTCTTGCAATGAAGTTTTCCTGGTCCAAGAAGATGTTGAGAAAATAGTTCAACATCAAAAGCAAAGTAAAAGAGTTTCAAGCGAATAATTCTTTAAAATTATGTCTTTTTCTTAGCTTTTTCATATGACCAAATGCACACAACAAGAGCAACTCCATTAGGAGTTTTTGGTGGTTTCTTAAGAGTTAAAGTCCAAAAATAAAAAAGAAATAAAAATAGAGTTGTCAGATGAGACATTTGAGATACCCTCTAGAACCCATGATGTGTCTGTTTGTTATGGTTGTTTTTATGTATTTTTTTCAATTTATTTTTTTAAACCATGTGTTTTACTTTTATGTATTTTTTCTTAAAAGTGTTATGTGTTTTTAAGCACTATTTCAACGCAATGAAACCGAATTCGAACCAAGTTTATAAAAATTAAATGGTTTGAAGATATCAGTTTGGGTAAAAACCGAAAACCAAGCAAAAAAAAATATATTTATAATATTGAACTAAAAAGAAATCAGATTGGGTACTTTGGATCCAAAATAGAATACCCGAACCGAAACCGTTTCAATGAAAACAATCTAAAATATTCGAAAATTGAATATACCGAACCAAAACTGAACCGAATAGTTGACTTTTTTTTTATTTATTGTATTTCTACTAATTTTTTTGGTTTAAACCAAATCAAAACCGAACCGAAATAATCAAAACCAAATCGGAAAATTTTCGGTTATTTTTTTTGTTGCTCTCGAAGTATCTGAAACCAATCGATTATACGTGAATTATACGTATTCAACGGATATGCCTACAAATATCACAAATATGATGGCCAATCGAAATCACGTTCGGAATCGAATAAAACATGATCAACTCAAAACAGACTTGATCGAGCATATATGGTAAAAATTCATATATAATTAATATCACCATTTATTATGTTTTTATCTAATGTGTTTAATATTAATGTTTAATTAATATATTTAATATTTGTATTGTTTTTAATTTTAATGTTTAATTATTATTTTTTTAAGAACTCTATATTANTATATTAGTATCTACTAATGGAGAAGACTTTTGATAAATACAATTATGGGGTTCTTAAATTATGGGTTTTAGATAAACTTATATATAATAATGCTAAGAACTCCATTTTAAGAACTCCTTGATGGAGTTGGTACTACAACTCGGATTCTTGAACTGTTACTCATCTGAAAACTAAGGTGCGACTTGGAATTTCAACTTAAAATCCCAATAGTCACATATTGGTTTACCCGTAAGGCTGTAACACGAGTTTATGCTTGGTTTTGATTTTCTTGATCTTCACATATTGTTTAGGCATTTCCTTGACCTCTCTAAATCAAAATAAATGAAATCAACAATTAGGAATTGGGAATTACACTGGGATGTTGCCCGCGCGAGGCGTTCTCTGGTTGGCTGACGAGCTTTGAGTATTCATCAGCCGAGTCGATGGCAAACCCAGCACTGTAACATACATTCCATGGCAATGGCATAGACCAATTAGAGCAAGTTTCTCAGTAATCATGACAACCTCTTCTTCTATCCCATCAACCACCACAAGGTCCATGCTTTCTGACCTGGAATGTCTCCTTGACTCGCTTCCACTCCAACTTGGGTCTTCCCTAACCTGTCTTGCGTAGATTGAACCATCTCAGAGGCAAAGAACCGAAGTTCATCCAAAACTGGTTCTTTTCAAGCTGTTGAATAACATTGACCATTGAATGCAGATTCTGTATATGAGGTGAGGACATGAAGATAATCTGAATTAATCAGGGTCAGGATGACATCGGAAACATCTAGAAGCCAACCGGATAATGCTTTCATGTAGGATCTTTGAGATGTGATCAAGAATTCAAAACTGGGTCTCCAGTTTCCAAGCCGAGCTTCAAGATTCCAAGCATTATTGAAGGTTGTCGCTTCTTGGGACGTTTTGAAGCTGGTGTTCCTGCAAGTAATAGTTTCGTTTCTGTATCTAGTGACTTTCTGCCATTACTTTCCACCTTTTTGTTAACCTATTATGATCGTGATCACCATTAATGAGAAAACCTAAGGGGAAGATGAAGAAGTTTAAGTTGTTAGTGTTACCCTTGGTCACGAAGAGTCTCAACCCTTTTGGAGATAGATTTAATCGAATGTATCGAACCCTTATTTTGTGTGTCTAGATCTATGCAAGCCTCCGGCGTCGGCTTCTTTCGCCTCATGGCAAAGCACAAAAAGAAACACGAATACCCCTTCTAACCGGCCTCTCCCTGGATCCGGTCCCTCATCTTCTCCTAGTTCTTCTCCTAAGCTTGTTGGCTCCTCCAAAGGCTCGCTCTCTTCTGAGACACACAACGTTATTATTCCCCCGACACCTCCAGGTTCTCCTGTTGCTGCTCATGTAGCTCCTGTCTCCCCAAAGGCGGATGCTCTGGCTGCTGCTCTTGTATCCCCTGTAGCTCCGGTTTTTTCGGAAGCTGGTCCCCAAGCTTCAGAGAATCTCCCTTCTTCAATTACTAGGAAGACCAGTCCTCCTCAAAGTGCTGCTCTTGAACCCCCTGTTTCTTCGGCTTCTTTGGACCTGAATCAAAATCCAGCTCCAACGGACCCGAAACCTAATCCGGACTCTTCAGGTCCGAAGCAGACCCCAACTCGACCTTGGAAAGACCTTCTCGGTAAAGGCTCAACCAAACTTGAACGCAGAGGTACCCCATTTCTATTGGACTCTGGAGAACCTTGCGTTGAAATTCCTAACTCGGTGATTGAGAAAAACAAGAAAGCTTGGGAATCTTTTATTCTCGGGAATTCTACGAAACTCCTCCTTCTAGGGGAGCAGTTCATGCAATTATTAACGGCATTTGGAGTCGACAAAGAAAGGATATTGCAGTCTCTAAATTGGATGGTCATGCTTTCCTTTTTAGGGTTCTATGTCCTATAACTCGAAGGCGTATCCTTAGTCAGGGCCTATGGCAAATCGATGGTCAAACCATGTTTGTTGCGAAGTGGTCTCCGGGCTTTACACCGGACAAACCAGAGTTATCCATGGTTCCGGTGTGGCTAGAATTCACCGGAGTTCCACTCCAGTTCTTCAACGAGGATGGGCTCGAGTACATTGCGGGTCTTGTGGGAAACCTTGTTTGTCTTCACCCTTCTACAAAGAACTTAACCAACATTGAAGTTGCTAAGGTCTATACTATCATTGATCCTCGCAAGCCTTTGCCTGAAGAAGTTAATGCTAAATTTGAATCTGGTGAAATTAGGAAAATCAGTGTTTCTTGTCCCTGGCTTCCAGCGCTCTGCAGTCATTGCAAGAAAATAGGCCACACAGTTGCCCGTTGCTCCTCTGCTCCGCCCACTTGCTCATCCTGCAACTCAGTTAAACACTCTACCGTTGACTGCCCTCGCTCAAAGAAGGAGAAAATCAAAGGAAAAGCCCCAATTCACGATCAGCACCCAATAGTTCCCCAACCTTATTTTGTTGTGAAGACCAAAGCTCCTTTAGAGGCAGCCTCTCCTTCAGGGGCTAAGTCAATTCCCTCTGCTGCTTTGACGGCAAAGGATACCTCATCCTCTGGTCCTAGTTTACAGTTGTCTAAAGAGACTTCTATTTCTAAAGAAGCATCTCTTCATAATGCTTCCAAGATAGCCTCTACTCCTCCTCGGACAGCTAATATTGCTCCTTCCAGCTCCAAATTGCCTCCGTTTGAGGCAATTCCTAATCTCTCTTTGGGTATCTCGGAGGAGGGGCTTAAAACCCCGTTCGTTAACACATCTAGGCTTGATCGTAGACGCTCTGGTAAGACCACGAAACAGGTATATCATCTGATTACTTATGCGGCCTTCATCTCTATTGATTTGCGAGAGATATATCATAAATCTCCTGAGGTTAATCTTCCTCAGTCTTTATCAACAGACGAATCTTCTTCTGTTATAGAAACAGATGCTAGTTCTGCAGATGATGATTTACCGATTGAGCAAGATGACAAATACATCCAAGTCATCTCTAAGAGACAATTGAAGCGGTCTAAGGAGAAAGCTAGGGCTAGAGGCCCTTCAACCCTCTAATTATCATCTTTATGGATTTTTTTTGCCTGGAACCTGAGAGGTTTTAATGATAATGTAAAGCGGGTATGTTTCAGTAAGTGGTTAAAGAAGAATAAAGCCATTTTTGGTGGTCTGCTTGAGACTCATACCAACGAGAGTAAGGGAAAGATTTTGCTAAATAAAACTTGCCCCGGTTGGTCTTTTGTTGGAAACTTCGAGTTTTCAGATCTCGGAAAAATTATTATCTTATGGCACCCATCTGTCTCAGTTCGGGTTATCTCTAAGTCGCTTCAAGTAATTACCTGTTTGGTGAAGCTTCCCTTTGTCTCTCAGGAGATAGCTATCTCGGTCGTCTACGGTTCAAACTGCAATGTCACTCGTAGGCTTTTATGGGCAGAATTGGAATCTCTTTCTGCAAATCCTCAGCTGTTAGATACCCCTTGGGTTGTTCTAGGTGATTTGAATCAGATACTTCACGCTTCAGAGCACTCCTCTATGACCACTTTTGCTTCCACACGAGGAATGCGTGAGCTCAATGATTCTCTTATTTCGTCGGGGCTTCATGATCTGCCATTCATTGGCAACACTTTTACTTGGACGAATAAACAGACTTCAAATCCTATTGCGGAGAAGCTCGACAGAATTCTGGTTAACTCTTCTTGGAGAATCTGCTTTCCTCAGTCTCTAGGTGTCTTTGGCGAGCCGGGTTTCTCGAATCACAGCCCTTGTTGTGTGTTTCTGGACTCTCACAGACCGAAGCAGAAGACTCCTTTCAAGTTCTTCTCGTTATTAAATCAGAATCATGCATTTTATGATCTAGTCCGGGAAAATTGGACCTCCCTCTCCTTTGTGGGATCTGATATGTTATGTGTTGCAAAGAAGCTTAAGAAGTTGAAAGCTATAATCAAGCAATTTAGTGCTCAGAATTATTCTGGTATTCAGAAGAGAACGGCTGAAGCGTACTCCTTTCTCCTTGATTGCCAATCTGCGACTCTTGCTCGGCCAATTCAGAGTGTAATGCTGCAAGAGAAAGCAGAATTTGATAGCTGGTCGATGTTGGCCAGAGCTGAAGAATCCTTCTTGCGTCAAAAAAGCAGAGTTCGTTGGCTTGATGAAGGAGATTCAAACTCTGCTTTTTTCCACCGTTCAATTCTGTCGCGCCAATCTATAAATCAGATTCATTTCCTCTTGGATAATGATGGACTTATTATCGACTCTGCTGCGGGAATACAAAAGCACATCGTTGAGTATTTTACATATCTCCTTGGGGGCCCTCCGCAACATTCTGCTTCTTCTGTAAGTGACATTGTTGCCCTTGTCCCTTTTAGATGTTCTGATCAGGTCTCTGCGATCCTTGCAACTCCGTTCTCTAGAACAGATATTCAGGAGGCTGTTTTCAATCTGCATAAATCTAAATCGCCCGGACCAGATGGGTATCCGGCCGAATTCTTCACGGCTCACTGGGAAATGGTTGGGAATGAGGTTATCAATGCAGTTTCGGAATTTCTTACTTTTGGCAAGCTTCTGAAACAGTTGAATGCAACGACAATCACATTAATCCCAAAGAAAAAGAATGCTACTAAGATCTCAGAATTTAGGCCTATTTCGTGTTGTAATACTCTCTACAAGATCGCCGCGAAGCTCCTTGCAAACAGGCTGAAATCGGTGCTTCCTGATGTTATCTCGAGCTCCCAATCAGCGTTCATCCCTGGCCGCTTGCTAGCGGAAAACGTCCTCTTAGCAACTGAGCTTGTTCAAGGATATAATTGGAAAAAGATATCTAAGAGATCGATGCTAAAGGTCGACTTGAAGAAAGCCTTTGATTCCGTCAACTAGGAATTTGTCATAAACACTCTGAGGGCGTTAAATTTACCGCCGCTATTCATCGAGCTCATCGATCAATGTCTGACAACAAATCAGTTTTCAATTTCCATCAATGGAGAGTTGTGTGGTTACTTCAAGGGTACTAGGGGATTAAGGCAAGGGGATCCGCTTTCCCCCTACCTTTTTGTTTTGGTTCTGGAAGTGTTCTCCCAAATGCTTAATATCAGATTTGTTAATCTTTCGATTGGTGCTCATCCGACAACTACAAATCCACAAAACACACACTTAGCGTTTGCGGATGATATTATGATATTCTTTGACGGAGCAAAAAGTTCTCTTCTCAATATTGAGGAAACGTTGGCTCGGTTCTCTACTTGGTCCGGCCTCTCTATGAACCGTAATAAAACGGATCTCTTCGTCGCTGGTTTGAACCACGCTGAAACCCAAGACATATCTAGTCTAGGTTTTCGCTTAGGTTCAATGACGATGAGGTATCTCGGTTTGCCTTTAATGCACAGGAAACTGCGTATAACTGATTATCGACCTTTACTTGATCAATTGAGTCTTCGGTTCAGCTCTTGGACTTCTCGGACTCTCTCTTTCGCAGGCCGAAAACAGTTGCTATCCTCGGTTATCTACGGATATATCAATTTATGGTGCTCTGTATTTGTTTTGCCAAAGACTTGCCTTTCCAAAATTGAGTCTCTTTGCTCAAGGTTCTTATGGGGTAATGACATCAATGTGAAAGCCAAAGCAAAAGTCTCCTGGTCTGCTTTATGTTTGCCAAAGGATGAAGGGGGGCTTGCTTTACGAAATTTTCGCATCTGGAATCATACTCTTTGTTTTAAACTAATTTGGATGTTGTTTACAAATATGGATTCCTTATGGGTTCAAGGGATTCGAGCAAACAGATTGAGAAATAGAATTTTTTGGATTGTTGAATCAAAGCCCCAAGATTCTTGGATCTGGAAATCTCTCCTCCAACTTCGCCCCTTGGCCGTTAACTTTTTTCGTTGCACATTGGGCAATGGTGAATTAGCTTCTTTATGGTTTGATCATTGGTGCCCAATGGGTCCTCTCATCAATGCTTTTGGTTGTCAAGGTCCTCGAGAACTGGGAATTCCAATCTCTGCAACCGTCTGCCAAGCTACTTCTCCTAATGGATGGAGGATATCAAGCGCAAGATCCGAACCTGCAGAGAGGTTTCTCACTTATCTCACGATAATCTCTCTGCCAACTGAGTCTCCCAACGATGACACCTTCTCATGGAAAACAGAGGACCAAGAGAACTCTTCCTTCTCTGCGAACTTAACTTGGGAGTGCCTTCGCCCTAGAGCTTCAACTAAGCATTGGACCTCTACGGTTTGGTTTAAGGGAGCAATTCTCAGGCATTCTTTTCTATTCTGGATTTTGCAACTTGATCGTTTGCCTTTGCGGTCACGTCTTGCTAAGTGGGGAATCCTTGTTCCGATTCACTGTTGCATATGTGGTTCCTATGAGGAGACAAGAGATCATCTCTTCCTTCGGTGTACAATTTCCGAAACTCTGTGGCGTACAACACCAGCTAGACTTGGGTTTAATCCCTTCTCTTTCCACACTTGGACAGCTCTTTCGGCTTGGATGGAGAATGGTAGCCATGATGCTCCATCTTTCTTGCGGAAATTGATTGCTCAAGCGTTGATTTCGGCCATTTGGTTCGAAAGAAATTCAAGACTTCACTCTCAAGTGTCTTCTTCTCCGTCTGCTATTTTCAAAAAGCTTGACCGCACCATCAAAGATATAATCCTCCGTAAGAGTCATCGAAACAAGTTAAGTACACTCATGAGTGCTTGGCTTCATAACTCTTAATGTTGATTATGCCCTCTGATCATTTTGTTTGGTTCTTCTTGTTTTTTTATCTTTTTTGAGCAAGAAGTTTCCCACCTTCATTTTACAAAACCTTCATTTTAATGATATTCACATTCTATCAAAAAAAAAAAAAAATCTATGCAAGCCCCTAAAAAGAGGATACCAAGAGCATCAGAGAATCTCTAAGTCGTAACATATCTGCAAGTAAAGAATTAATCTGCATTATCAAAAGAGAAAATGATTGGAATAGTACACAAAAGTTGGAATATTGCTAGAGTAACATACATCTTTCAAAAATTACTAGAGTGTTTTTTGCACCCTATTAAATTACAAAAGACATCCTCGATTATATTTAATCAGCAAATTCATGTCACTGATAGCTGATTTATTTTACATAACCGTATTCCACGTGTATATTGTGGTTGATTTAGTTGTAATTAACAAATCCACGTCACTAAA
>OVAU01001232.1:118-15612 GCA_900406315.1 Biscutella laevigata subsp. laevigata
TAAAGCGACCACGACGTAAAGCGACCACGAAGCGACTACAAAGGAAAGCGACCACGACATAAAGCGACCACATTGTAGTCGCTTTCTTAAAGCGACGACAGTTGCCACTCGTTGACCCGGTCGCATATTACGACTACTAGGCGACCACTGTCGATTAGCGACTAGAAATAAGCCACCATAGTTTTTAGTCGCTTTGTGGTCGCTTTGAGGCAAAAAGCAACCACAAAACGACTATTCCTGTAGTCGCTTTTTTCGTGTTTTCTTGTAGTGTGTATCTTCTTTTGTTGGAGTTATGTCGGCCTCGAGCTTCGTCTCGCCGCGTATGTGGTTCGTTCCCTTGCTTGGCTAACATAGCCTGGTGAGTCATTTGGTGTTTGTTGGTTTCGCTTCTTATTCGTACAACTCAGATCAGTACGAGATTTGTCTTTCTCGGTGGTATCCACTGAGACATTTCAAAAGCTTGGCGTTTCCAACTTCACTGCTTCCGAGAGTTTCTCGTGGTCTAATCATATGTTTATCTAGCTATTATTTTGCCAGATAGATAGCAAAGTTCTTCTTGTTAAAAGGTACTTTTAATCCATTATACCAGGTTTAAGAAGCTTGGTTAGACGTTTTTGTGAATATAATTGAAAAATGATAAACTAAAAACATTGTACAATGACTTAAAATTTTTACCTAAAGCGAGGAAGATAACACGTCATATATATTTGAGAGTTTATCCGATCTAGCTGATATTAATTAACGGATTAACAGGTTGGTTAAGCATCCGTAAGCAGCGATCCAATGCCTACCGTTGGATTTCAGCAGATCTATGAAGCTTTAGAGAAACAAACAGTCTTTATTCTTCCTCGGACGTAAAAAAAACCAGAAGAAATAAATGGCTTCCTTCCGAAATATCATCTGACATCTGGATCAGGAGTTTCGTCAAACACGCTGTGAGCATCTTCCAGCGAGCCGATTCTCTCTTGTAGAATCTGGAATCAAAGCGTTTCTGAGACAACAAGCCTTTTGTTTTTTTTTATTTATTTATTTATGAATGAAGCTGTTGGCACAAAGAAAACATAGCCAATGTCGCCGGAGACGCTCCTGGTTTGTCCCCGTCGTTGAGTAGATACGAAATGTGGGAAAAGCTGTAAGGTTCTTTAGTCACAGATCTCTGCATTTTGATGATCCCTTGAAAGAAATTGGATTCGCTTAAAAATTTCAATATGAATGACATAATTCCAATCATATCGGATATTTATTCTCAGGGGACACCAGTTTGGTAAGAACAATATTCAAGGTCGAGATTAAATTACAATACTGAAAGCAGCAAATATGGGTGGATCAGGGATTTCGGCGACGAGGTCCTTACTAGGTTCTGGATCGGAGTCTATGGAATAATGCTCTCTGGCTGCGTTCTATACAACTACTTTCTATGGCATTTGATTTGATTCTCTCACGGTGAATTTTGTGTTGGGGAGGTTTACGTTAGTGTTGATTTTTTCCGGTTGATGGCTTCGGCTTCTCAATTCCTGTTGGAGGATCAAACGGACGAGGATTTCTTCGACAAGCTTGTTGACGATGCCTTTTCACCCACCGAAGCTCAGGCTTCATCCTCTGCCACACAGCTGAAACTCGACCACGGAAGTGACTCTGATGACACCAGAGCTCTTTCGAATCTATCCATTGTTAACGATTCTGTGGGTGATGGAGATGCCACATCGAATGAAGCAGACCCAGTGAACAATGTTGCAAATGATGTTGCAAGTAGTTTGCTGGGAAAAGAAGAGCCTTCACCCATTGCTATGGAAGCTGTCAATTTTGTCCAAAGTGATGCTAAGAATACAAGAGATGATGAACTGAGCTCGGATGTGACTGATATGCCACAATCTGAGACGGCAAAAGAAAGTAAAATAGTAAAGGATCCCAGGAATCCTGGGGTTAAGGAGCTTGGTTGGGGTTCGTTTGATGCGGATTCATTCATAAATGACGATCGTGGGTTTGGTTCATACTCTGATTTCTTCGCTGAGTTGGACGGAACTGCAGGAAATTTACAAGGAAAGGCAGAGGTAGATGTGGTTGCTGGAGGTGACATAGCCTCCAATGATAGAAAAAACATAAGCCTTGGTTCTGAGCAACAACAGGGTGAAGTGCAGGTCGGTTCTGCAAGTGGGCAGTACGTGGATAACAGTCAATCTTGGGAAAATCTCTATCCTGGATGGAAGTATGATGCAAACACTGGCCAATGGTATCAAGTTGATGGTCATGATGCCAACGTGAATTCACACGAGAGCTATATAAACTCAACGAGTAACTGGGAAAGTGCTGCTGCTGATAATTCGGATGTTGCTTATCTGAGACAGAGTACAACACCTGCAGTGGCTTTGACAGCTGAGAGTGGGTCTACTTGGGACCAAGTTGCCCAAGATAACAATGGTTATCCAGAACACATGGTCTTTGACGCCCAGTATCCGGGGTGGTACTATGACACAATTGCTCAGGAATGGCGCTCCCTGGACAGCTACAACCAGGCTTCTCAAACAACTGGAACTGGGCAAGCTCATGACCAGAAAGTTCAGAATGGTCATGCGTTTACAGCTATGTATCAAAGTAATAGCGAGAGTAGCGTACATGATGTTTACAATACCAAGCAGACTCTCGGAACGCAAGAATTTGGTATTCAGAGCCAACACGGAAGTTGGAATCAATCTTACTATGCCAACAACCAGCAGTTTACAAACACATGGCAGTCAGAAAATGCAGGTATGGCGGAGGCAGCTGTAACTTCTGCCTCATTATTAAACTTCGGAGGAAACCAGCAAGTAAATAATTTGTACAGTACAGGACCTGTGACTGAAAAGTTTATGCCAAGTGTGATTGGAGCTCATAGCTTCGACCCTCAGCATATGAATGTGTCTAGTGTAACACAGAATGGACCTTCGAGTTTCTCAAATGATTTCTATAGTAGCCAGAAATCTGTAGATGATGCTCAACAGTCATTTCAGAGCAATCAGCTTTTCTCCCCAAGTGCAGGAAGATCATCTGATGGGCGACCACCACATGCACTTGTCAATTTTGGATTTGGCGGAAAGCTTGTTGTAATGAAGGATAATTCTCACCAGAATTCATCATTTGGGAGTCAGGTTAGACCCGTATTGGTATTTTCATTAATATTTTACACTCTGGTAAGTTAGAGGAAACTATTAGTTGTTTTTGTATTATTATACATGTATGAAATTTAGTCTCTAGTTATAACCTCAAAAAGTAGTTGTAAAGCTGTTTTCACTATTAACTTTTTCAATCTGACTCAGAATGGAAGTGGGGGAAGCTATATCTCTGTCTTAAACTTAGCAGAAGTTATTTCTGGGAGTTCCTCTTATTCAAGTCCTGGGAAAAATTCTTTGAGTTACTTCAGTTGTCTGGATCAACAATCTCTTCCAGGTCCCTTGGTTGGAGGAAATGTTGGAAGTAAAGACTTACATAAGTGGATTGATGAGAGAATTTTGAATTGTGAATCTTCTGATATGGACTTTTCAAGAGGGAAACTATTAAAGATGCTTCTATCTTTGCTCAGAATATCTTGTCAGTATTATGGAAAACTCCGGTCTCCATTTAGCACTGATGCAGCGCAAAAGGTGAGGATTGTGGAGATCCCTAGTCAGTTTCGTTTTTAAGAAAACATTGATAATGTATAACAATTTAATATCCTTGTACATAATCTACAAACAGGAAACAGATTCTGCCGAAGCAGCAGTCGCTAAACTTTTTGCATTTGCCAAGAAAGATGATGTACAAAATGGTGGTTATGCTCCTTTTAGCCAATGCTTGCAGCATTTACCCCCTGAATCACAAATGCAAGTGAGTATTAGACATCATTTCTCATTTTTCTCTTTCACTTCAGGAAAAATGTTCTAAAATTAATTATGGCTTTGTTTTCGCGTATTAACTTATTTGGAAGAATTTTCCAGGCAACTGCTTCAGAGGTGCAGAATCTTCTGGCTTCTGGTAGGAAAATGGAGGCTCTCCAATGTGCCCAAGAGGGTCATTTATGGGGACTAGCGCTTGTTATTGCGGCACAACTTGGGCAACAGGTTCCTTTCCCTTGATTACTATAGATCCGGACATGCCACTTTTGTGGTTGTTTGGCTGACTTGGTTTTATTTGTGCAACGGCTGACTTATTTGGTGTCTTAAATTGTGCAGTTCTATGTTGACATTGTGAAACAAATGGCCCTTCGCCAGCTGGTACCGGGGTCACCTTTACGGACATTGTGCTTGTTGGTTGCAGGACAACCAGCGGAAGTGTTCTCCTCTGGAAGTACAAGCGATATCTCTTTTCCTGGTTCCACAAATATGCCTCAACAGAAAACCCAGGTAATGCATAGACAGTCTATTTCTTCTCAGTTAGACAATTTAGAAACACTTTGACAAAATATCTCGAGAAAGTAAATTACAATAGTAAGCTCCTCACAATGAAATGAAACCTCCTTACCGAATAATACAAGGTATTCCCCATCAGAAGGTAACCCTCTTGTTCCTCTGAGGAAACATACCCACTACCGCTCTTCCAGAGCTTACTAAATACTAAATAGGTTAACCCCAAACTCCAAAAGAGGAAAAACACAATCATTACCCTTTAGCTATCTCATTATTAAGATACTAAACCAATGCATCAGTCTCCAGAAAATCATTACTAAATATCAAATGCTATGATTAAAGTAGGTAACTAAATAGATGGTGGGAAGATAGTGCAAGACATTTCTCTACTACAGGGGACTCACTCACTCTTGCATTTCAAAGGAAATAGTTTCGTCCTGTAGCTTCGCCACGAAGAGTTTCTTGATAGTGTCTCTTTGTTTCCTTTTATTGCAGTTTGGAAGTCGTAGCATGCTTGACCTTTGGGAAGAAAATTTGGCTATTATAACTGCCAACAGAACCACGGATGATGAGCTTGTGATTACTCATCTTGGAGATTCCATGTGGAAAGAACGGGGCGAGGTGGTTCTCTGTCTTGTTGTATTATTTTAATTCATGGAAGACTTTATCATGACATTTGAACTACTGCTATGAATCAGATAATTGCGGCGCATATTTGCTATTTAATCGCAGATAAGAACTTTGATCCATACTCAGATAGCGCCAGGCTCTGCCTTCTTGGAGCGGATCATTGGAAATATCCTAGAACCTATGCAAGTCCAGAGGCTATTCAGGTGACTTATTTATTACTGTTGTTTTAGTTATCATCATACTACGCAGACGATTCTATTTTGAGCATATCACTAATACCATCTATGTTCCTTAAATATATGTTGATATTTTCTTTGTTTTTTGGTTGATCTTTGCTTGGGCAGAGAACAGAGTTATATGAATACTCGAAGACGCTGGGAAACTCTCAGTATATCCTGTTACCGTTTCTACCATATAAAGTCGTATATGCCCATATGCTGGCTGAAGTTGGTAAACTTTCGTCTGCACAGAAGTAAGAATATTTACTTTCCATCATGTATTCCTAGGTTAAACTGTATATGGCTTCTTAACGTCGTTGCGCTGTGGCTTAATAAGGTACTGTCAAGCAGTATTGAAAGGCCTCAAGACCGGCCGAGCACCTGAAGTGGAAATGTGGAAACAGTTTGTCTTATCGCTTGAAGAGAGAATCCGTATCCACCAACAGGTACAGCCCACGCAATTTTCCTTTCTCTTGAATTTTGTATTTGCCGGTGGGTTTACATCGTTAGCAGCCGTGAATTTCCTTTCCTTTGATTGCAAATGTGAAAGAAAGAAAAACTCAACCATGTGTACATCCATAACCCTGGAACAATCTAAAGCTTCTTATTCTCTCTAATGTTCCAACGTCACTTGACATTTCTATTTCAGGGCGGGTATAGTGTGAATTCGGCCCCAGGAAAACTTTATGGAAAACTGCTGAACTTATTTGGCACGCCACATATAAATGAGTATCAAAATCCACAGCAGGAAGCGACTAAGTTACCATATAGTCAATCTGTTAATACAATGTCATCATTGATGCCACCTGCTTCAATGGAACCCAAACATGCGTCGGGTGGAAATATGAGGAAGACGGCAGTACATACTAGAAGTGTATCTGAGCCAGATTTCGGTAGGACGCCAATACAGGTCTATATCACGAGAAAACCATTATCACCGCTAAGTATATTTTGATATATGGAATTTTATAAATGGTTTGGCTTTTTTCTAGGATCTGGCTGACTCCTTGAAAGAAAAAACTAGTGATGGGGTGACAAAGTTGAAATCATCTGGGACTGCGGCAGGTTCGCGGTTTAGTCTATTTGGTTTTGGCTTGCTCAAGGACACTGTAGGGAGGGTCTTGCAAGTTCGGTCATCCAAAGAGGTACACTGCTAAATGATTTGGTCTTGTTGACGTCTTCTTGAACTTATTCTAACTTTTTGGCTCATGCTTTGGGTTAAGGCGAAATTGGGCGCAGAAAACTCATTCTACTATGACGATAAATTAAAGAGATGGGTGGAGAGAGGTGTGGAACCCCCAGCTGAGGAAGCTGCACTGCCTCCTCCTCCAACATTAGGTGCTCTCCGAAACAACTCATTTGGAAATGAAAACAAATCTGACATGAATACATCTAACGGGAGCTGGAGTTCNGTCCTCCAACATTAGGTGCTCTCCGAAACAACTCATTTGGAAATGGAAACAAATCTGACATGAATACATCTAACGGGAGCTGGAGTTCTGGCGGCCCAACTCCACCAGAGAATTCTTCAGGAATGCCACCAATATCACAGAAGTCAAATCAATTCTCAGCTCGTGGACGTATGGGTGTAAGGGCAAGGTAAACAAAAAGCTTGAGGCACTCTAGATCCTTAATCACGAATTGTATTGTCACATTAGATGGCATTAAGGAGGGAATCTAAGCCACGTTTGGTTTTCTTATTACTAGGAAAGGTATAAAAGATGAAGCATTTAGTGTGAAATAGGCATAGCTTTCTTAACTGTAATTACCTGTTTTCAAAGCTGTGATTTGTAGTTTGTCAAGTGTAATCTATTTGCAGCCTTGTTAGTGTTTTACAGTAGATCAGGTGCGTTCTAATAGTTAATCATTTTACCCTCTTTTTGTTTGGGTAGATACGTTGACACCTTTAATCAAGGGCGTGGAAATTCCCAGACCATGTTTCAGTCACCTGCGGTACAATGTGCTAAACCACCAATCCCTGGAAAAGCGAAATTCTTCATCCCAGCAGCACCTGCATCGTCTTCAAACGACCAGGTGACGGAACCAGCGGCTGCTGAAACCAGACAAGAGGAGAACTCAGCAGATGAAGTAGTAACAGGCTCTTCAGGGGCTCCACCGCCAATTGGGATGCGGAGATTTCCAAGTATGGATAACCTCAAAAGAAGTGGAATGCAAATAAATGTGAACGGGGACCATCCTCCTCCTGCTTCCAGAAGAACTGCTTCATGGAGCGGAAACTTCAACACCTCGTTTACGCCTCCAACTAGTCCATCTACTCTCGAACCAATCCTACTTAACAGCAGCAGCTTAGGAGAGGACCTTCAGGAAGTGGAACTGTAAGTCACCTTGGAAATGGAAATATTTCACAAAGGTTTGGTAAGTGTCACAGGTAGGGAAGTTTTCGACACATTGACCAATCATAATCCATGGGGGAAACATAGAAACCAAATTTTCGATCTTCGTCTTCAATGATAGGGGCAGGCTATTAATTGCAGTTTGTATAGATGATTGATTCATTGCTTCTTTTGGATTTTTTATGGGAATGGAACCAAAAGTTGCCAGAATTGCAAAACTGTATCTTTTCGCTAAGTATATAATAAGGTCCAATCTGACCAATTTTTTTTCCACTGTGATTATATTAGCGAAATCTTTAGTGGAATACATCGAGATAAGATCAAAACAAAGACTCAAACAAGAGTCTAAACGAAGGTCTAATTTTTGTTTGTCGCAAAAGTAGGGCGGGGAGTCCCTTCCCCCTCCTTTTCATTTATTAAAAAGACAAAATTAAAATACCAAAATGTTTTTTGGTAGAGCCTTTCCATTGGCATCATCAATTTTAGTGACAACCTCCAACAAATAGTCGAATAAATGAATATCTATAAGAAGTGAAAACACTAATACAACGACATGATGATTAACTTCCTTATACACATGAACCACATGGATTATCAAGTACTTCGTACTAAAGCGTTGACACAATCATATCAGAAATGTCAGAGGATGAGAATTACACACCTCTATTTGTAAGAACCTTGTCACTATCTTCAAATCCAGTTTCAGAACTATTCTTTTGATTCCTTTCTCCCAAGCGATGGACAAATTGTTATAGGCGCCCCATAACTCGGGCAAGAGAAATCCCTCCTTTTAATTTATTAGAAAGACAAAATTAAAACATCAAAATGTTTCTTGGTAGAGCCCTCCTGTTGGCATCATCACTGAAGATTTTCAGTGACAACCTCCAACAAATACTTGAATAATTGAATACCTAAATTAAGTGAAAACACATAGTTAGCTAATATAGCGACGAGATGATTAACTTCCTTATACACATGAACCACATGGGCTACCCGTACCTCGTAATAAAGTATTGGCATAATCTTAGCAGGAATGTCATAGGATGAGAATCACACACCTCTATTTGTAAGAACTCTGTCACTTTAGGAGGGAAACACTACTATGTTACCTTTGTGGATGATTACTCTTGTAGAGTATGAGTGTACACGATGAACAAGAAATATGAAGTGTTTGAAGTCTTTGTCAAATGGAAGAAAATGATGGAAACCCAGACAAGCAAGATGATCAAATGTCTTCGCCCAGAAAATTGCGGAGAATACAAAAATGATTCATTTTCAAAATTTTGTGAAGTTGAGGGCATCAAAACACACTTCACTGTCAGGTATACACCACAACAAAATGAGGTGGCCGAACGAATGAACTGAATGTTTGGTGCATGTTATCCAATGTTGGAATAGGTAAAGAGTTTTGGGCTGAAGTAGTTACATATGCATGTCATCTCATTAATCGTTTACCATCAAGTGTTATTGATGGTAAGATGCCTTTAAAGAAATGGTATGGGAAACCTGCATTCGAATATGAGTCTTTACATATATTTGACTCCATTGTATACTACCATGTGAAGTAGTCCAAGTTGGATCCAAGAGCAAATAAAGTAGTCTTCATAGGGATAAGTTCTGGCATAAAAAGTTATCGTTTATGGTGTTTGGAAACAAAGAAGATAGTTTTCA
This sequence comes from Biscutella laevigata subsp. laevigata, assembly GCA_900406315.1. NCBI lineage: Eukaryota > Viridiplantae > Streptophyta > Magnoliopsida > Brassicales > Brassicaceae > Biscutella > Biscutella laevigata. The sequence continues at coordinate 9,350 of OVAU01001232.1, forward strand.
GTAGAGACGTTACCTTTGATGAATCTATTATGCTTAAGAATGAGAACATGAAGAACTCAGATGGAAATTCAAAGCAGGTGGGGTTTGATACAATGATGATTCCAACAGATGCATGTGATTCTTCTATTCCCGAAGAAGAATTAGAGGAGGAAGAAGTTCAAGCACAAAAACTTTCTCACCAATGAATCAATTGCAATAAGAAAGCCACAAAGAACAATAAAAAGGTTTGCTCATTTTGATGATATGGTGGCCATGGATGAAGAAATGCGGTTGCTTCAAAAGAATCAGACGTGGAGATTGACTAGTCTCCTGAAAGGAAAAAAAGGCAATTGGATGCAAATGACTATATGCAATAAAAGAAGAATTTCCTGAGAAACATGAAGTCCACTACAAAGCAAGATTGGTGGTTAAAGGCTACACCCAAAAAGAGGGTGTTGATTATAGTGAAGTTTTTTCTCCAGTCGTGAAACATTCCCTTATCCAAATTTTGCTAGCTTTGGTAGCACAATTGGATTTGGGCATAGGCCAAATGGATGTTAAAACTGCATTTTAACATGGAGACCTAAAAGAGGAGATCTACGTGGAGATGAGTTCAAAGTTGCTGGAAAAGAAGACCTAGTATGCAAACTTGAAAAGTCGTTATATGGCTTGAAGCAATCACCTAGACAATGGTACAAGAGGTTTGAAAAGTTTATGATGGGGAAAAGTACACTAAAGCAAATACGATATTTGTGTGTATTTTCGCAAGTTATCGGACAAATCCTATATGTATTTTCTACTATATGTAGATGATATGTTGATTGCTTTAAAGAGTCAGACGGAGATTGAGAAGTTGAAAACTCGATTGAAAGCAGATTTTGAGATGAAGGATCTTGGTGAAGCTAAAAATATTTTTGGTACGGAGATCAAAAGAGACAGAAAGGTGAAGAAAATGAGCTTGACTCGGAAGAATCATTCTTTCATTTCAATCATCCTAAAACACATTAGAAATCAATCCTTCTAACACATTGTAAAAGATTAATATACCTTTTTTTCTTTGTAATTTCACTTTGATCATATTAATAAAATATTATAATTGTGTTTGAGGAGTAGGTAAATTGGCCGAACCTCGTTAAATTACTGGTATTTTTCTTTTAATTTCAATAACTTATATAATCTTAATTATTTTNGAATTTTGTTTTGATGTTTTGGCATGAACGAAAACTCAAAACCAATTAGTACTCCACTTGCTCCTCATTTCAAGCTTGATGCCTTCATGTCACCGAAGAATGATGTTGATCGAAAATACATATTGAAAGTACCATATGCTCCACATGTTGAAAGTACTAAAGCGTTTTGGTATAAATGAAATTCAAAACCAGTTAGTACTCCACTTGCTCCTCATTTCAAGCTTGATGCCTTCATGTCACCGAAGAATGATGTTGATCGAAAATACATGTTGAAAGTATCATATGCTAGTGTTGTTGGCAGTTTAATGTATGTTATGGTGTGTACAAAGTCAGTCATTTCACAAGAAATTGTAGTAGTGAGCAGGTGTATGCATGATCCAAAGGCATTGGAAAGCTGTGAAATAGATTCTACAGTACATTCAAAGGACCGTAGATGTTGGATTGATATTTGAACAAGATAATAACTAGTTCGTCTAGAGATTGTGACTCGGATTTTGCAGGAGATTTGGACAAGCATCAATCAACTATTGGTTAAATATTTACTCTTGTAAAACCACCAGTTAGTTGGAAGTCTACTTTACAGTCAACAATTGTTCTATCTATGACTGAAGCAGGGTATATGGCAATCACATATGTTGTAAAAGAAGCAATTTGACTTCAAGGGTTGTTGGTGAAATAGGAGCCTCACAAAATTATGTTAATATATGTTGAGACAGCGAGAGTGCTATTCAACTAGCAAAAAATCAAGTATACCATGCAAGGACGAAGTATATCGACTTTCGACACCACTTTATACGAGAGATTATAGAAGAAGGTGGAGTTATAATTAAGAAAATTCACACTTCTAAAAATCTTGCTGAAAATTCACATTGTTTCAACTTGGCCAATATTGTCAAAGCTTACAATTGTTTTGAAGACATAATCAAAATTTGAATGCGAGAAGATATATGAAGTGAGATTTTCGAAGGTAGAGATTTGTTGAAATGACAAATCTCAAACTAAGTTAGGTGATGGTAGGTAATGGTAGGTGAAAGAACTTACCTAGATAAAAAAACTTGGATGGTTGGACAGTTAGGTGAAACATGTGACCAACCAAATACCATGACTTCTCTTCTCTCCATTCTCTTGCCTATAAATAAGCATATTCATTCTTTCATTTCAATCATCCTAAAACACATTAGAAATCAATCCTTCTAACACATTGTAAAAGATTAATATACCTTTTTTTCTTTGTAATTTCACTTTGATCATATTAATAAAATATTATAATTGTGTTTGAGGAGTAGGTAAATTGGCCGAACCTCGTTAAATTACTGGTATTTTTCTTTTAATTTCAATAACTTATATAATCTTAATTATTTTATTGTGCTAACAAATGATCGCAAGAATGATTTTTAATACAATAGTACGCTAACTATAATAACGTTTTTGTTTCATTAACATTTCTTAGATATTGATAAGAGACTGATCTTTGAGGAGAAAACTATTCAAAAAATATAAGAGAATAGTGTAAATGAAACTTGAATTCAAGAATTCAATATGTTGAAGCTTATTAAGATATGCATGAATCTAAGAATCTTTTTCTCTGATCTGTGTTGGTTGGTTCATGCAGAAAGTTGAAATGTTGGAGCTATCACTCCATGAAACCAAGAGGGTAAAGAGAGACATGAGAAGCAAATGCTACTCAGCATTTGAGCTTTACCTTTATGAGTCACTGGTCTTTCTCCTACTTTCAGGTCTTGAATGGACTCGCGGAGATCATTGAGTCAATTAAACCGAATCAAACCGAAACAACCTATAACCAAATGCAAAACTGGTTTAGAGCGTAAGACAATAGCTACGAAAATGTCCGGTTTGAGCTGAGGAAACAAAAGACTGCATTATGATGAATCGATGACGATAAATGCAAACATGTGAGGAGCCAATCTGTCTCACATGCGCAGAGTTTACTTCCTCACAAACAACTGCACGTGTGATCTCTGCAGTTCAATTTCATCTCTCATATTTTATTTATTTCTTCCATATCCAGATTTGATCCTCTTCCCAATGCCAGATGCTTCATTGGAGTTATAATATTCACTACATATTTACTCTCTTATTCTTAGACCTCAACACAGCAAATATCTGAAAACTTTGAAGCATCCAGAAAATTTGGTTCAATTTTCAATGTTTCATTGATAAATGATGTACTATCATTACTTAATTCAACTTTCTGCAATCAACAAAAATTGCAAATTTCATAGAGGAGTTTTCAATAGAAGCTTCTGCAATGGCAAATTTACAGATTGCTACACCTAAACACTTCCACACCATACCACATTCATGGCAGCATGGACTAGGAGACAATCAAACAGATTAAAAATAATATTCGTTCCTTTTTGTCAAGCTCTCTACAGTTTTAGTTCCTATCAGGAAGAGCAACATCCACCTTTCTTGGGCTCGACCTGTGCCTCCTCTGATGGAATCACAACTTTTGTGCCATTGCTGAGTGAGGCAGGATCTTGCTTGTTTAGCTCCTGTGAGCTCATCACTTTCCTGCTCAGTATGCTGTGTATCTCCTTCACAACCGTCTCAAATGCAGATGCCACGTTTGACGAATCCAGAGCTGATGTCTCCATAAAGAAAAGACCTTGCGCTTCCGCCAACGCCTTTCCTTCTGCTGTTGGCACTTCTCTCAAGTCCTTCAGATCCGACTTGTTGCCCACCAGAATCGTCACAACGTTCATATCAGAGTGTGCTGCAACAGTTTCATAATAGAGAGATTGCTTATTACTAGGAATACAAAAAAGGATAGAGATATTTCTAATTTGTGTAAGGTGTTTCGTACTATGAAGCTCGTTGAGCCATCTACCAATGCTTTGAAAAGTCTGCTGTCTGCTGATGTCATAAACCAGAAGAGCTCCAACAGCACCTCTGTAATATGCAGAAGTGACTGCTCTGAAACGTTCTTGACCAGCCGTGTCCCATATCTGTGCTTTAATCTCTTTTCCGTTAATATCAATCTTCTGAGTCTGAAACTCAACTCCAATCGTAGACTTTGAATTGGGATAGAACTCATCCCTCGCAAATCTTGCAAGCAAATTTGATTTCCCCACTGCAGAATCACCGATTAGAACAATCTTAAAGAGGTAGTCTTCGCTCTTGTCGTCCTCAGAATAGAAAGCCATCTCCTTTTTTATACTCGAGATTACTCCTTCTACAGAAGCATATCTTTACCACTGGTTTGTAACCCCGTCTACAGAACAAAGTGCCAAAGTAAGGAAGAGAGAAGACAAGGATAAGTAGAGCTGGCAAAGGAAACTTCAGAAACAGGGAAGATTGAGATCTAAGAGTTGAGAATATAGGAAAAAAAAAAGAAAGAGAATCTTTAAGATCACCTGACTACTGAGGTAACTTCCTAGAAGGTTAAGTGGAACAAAGTTGACTAAATTTTCACAAACTTTCAACTCTCAACCACCCTACAAGATCTAATCACAAGTAAAGGATTCAGCACATAAACGCATTATGGATCTAAAGTAAGGAACCAATACAAGTTACCTCTTCTGAAAGCTGGATTTGCCCCTTAACCACCTCCTACAGAATAACGTTGTACAAGCTCACTAGCGTGTGTAGGCCTATATACAAAAAATGCACAATGAGAACCCAAAATTAAAGTCGGTGGATACTAACAATTCACAAGGCATGTAAGCCACCAACAAGAAAGCAGAGAGATATTCCCTCTATCATAAGGGAAAGCAGAATTCAAGACAGAAAAGACAAGCGACGGGCCCAATGCAACCATAACTACTCATCAAACAAAAAGTGCAACTAAACACTGATAGAAATTCTCAGTCTTGTCCATAGGGTTCACATTAAAGACGAATGAGTAAATGATTGTTGCTGATATACTTTCTGCGTTGATATGAAATCTTCAAGTACGGAATTAGAAATAAAAAGGGTAAGCCGCATTGTTGTAAACAGAAGATGTGATATCTGTAAAAAGGATAATTATTAACACCAATCCACACAAAAATCAAAACTTCACCTAAAAAGACTAAACCCAAGTAAATAACTCATTCTACTGGAGAGAAGAATGAGTCGAGAGAGATTGTAAGATTTATTTTAAACAAAAAGAGCATATAAACAGAATTTAAAAGTTACAGGAGAGATCATAATACATTCCTCTCAAATGTAAGACCACACACAGAAACGCAAATGGTGATGATCGAAAATTCAAAATATTCGCAGACTCGAACTAAAAAACAGGGAGAATCATAAGGGGAAAATGAGTATTGGGAAAATGCAGAGGAAAACAAGATTACCTTCGTAAGAAACAACAACGATTTAGGAAAATGTGTAAGAAGAAGAAACAGATCCAAAGAAAAAAGATCCCCAAAAGGAAAATTCGATCGAGGGAAGAAGAAAACGAAGGGATTCAACGCTTCTTCTGGGAAAATCAAAGAGACTTGTTTTGGGTTTTGTTAATGGAGAGAGAGAGAGAGTTTCTAATAATGGGCTGATGAAAATAAATATATTGGGCCTTAAATGGATCTATATGACTTATTTTCCTATTTTTTTCCATTTTCAATTACCATCTTGATATAGTAGTATTGAAAGGGTAAATTTGTAGATTGAATTTAAGAATTTAAAATATTTGATCTAATATTTCTTTTTGTCTAACAATAATTGTACAAGTTGTGAGCTCTGATAGTAACATAAATCCACATATTTTAAGTCCTGGTTAATATTTGATCCAATCCAACTCTAAATTTAATTTTCCTTACAAGTTAATATTTATCGGGTTAATGGGTTTTTGGGGTAATCTATTCTATTAAAACAGAGTTTATCTACTTAAAAAAATCATAGTGGACTATTTTCTAGAATGATTTAAATTAAATATCTCTAACCAACTAACTAAGGTATTAAATAAAAATATTTGATTAAATAATCAATTAATTTTCGTCCATATTTATTATATGGATAATAATATAATAAATTTTAAATGTAAACTAAAATATCTCTAACTAACTGATTAAGATATTAATTAAAATTATGTTAAATTTCTCTAATTACTTTCTAACAATATTATTTTCAAATAAAAAATATTAAAAAAAA
>OVAU01001233.1:0-15607 GCA_900406315.1 Biscutella laevigata subsp. laevigata
TTATCCGCTTTGCCCACTTTACCCGCTTTTAATCCGCTTTACCCATTTTATCCGCTTTGTACGCACGCTGTTTACGTTGTCACCATTGAGACCCTAAACTTTCATTTTGTCTTTTTCTTTCGAATTTGTTATTACAGTTAAAATATATAAATTTTGTTGTAGTTATGCGTTCTCTCACCTTACCTAATATTTTTTCCCCATCACGATAACCAATAGTAACTACATTTGATACCTCACGTTTCTTATCATCTGTACTTTTTATAAGCTATCTTATCTTTTAATTTAAATTGATAAAGTGATTCACTATCCCCAAATTAGACCTGATTAACTAAATCAGAAACCGAACCAAATTTGAAGATATAGACCCAAAATTAAGAGATTTTGAACCGAATCGAATTTGTCTCAATAGAGATTCTTATACGTGAAGAATTCAAATTATCTAAAATACATAATATAAATTTTAATTATTTATATGTTTACATTCATATAATAAAATATTTGAAATTTTTAGTTATATTTTTTTTAACATTAAATGTCTAACTCAAATTTTATTAAAATTAAACTAATTTAAACTATTTTTATAGAATTTATTTTCGAATAATTAAGTAATTTGGCCCTAAACATATTTCGAGTTATATGGATCTTAAATACTCCTACGTGAACGGATATGGATCCGACACTACTCAAATAAGATCTAATATATGAAGAAGCAATTACTTAACGAATCAAATTTAAATCAGAAACATGTATATATGAATGGAACCGAAATTACCCGAACCGATCTAAACAACCGAATGTTTAATGATACTTAAAACTATTGGCAGATGCTTTTGCAAAATGTGTGATTTGTGGATGAAAATTGATAGATTATTTATCTGATATACTTCTTTAGTGTTGTAGTGGAGACTCTATTTTCAAAAGATACAATTACTACTTTAGATAAAGAGTACATGAAAAAAAGTACAAAATGTACCATGATTTAAAATAATATATATATATCGAATTGAAATTTATTTTAGAAGAAAGACATCGACATTGGAGAATGACTCCATTATGTGTAGTTTCACTTCTGGCACGCGCAACTATTTTTTTATATTTGCTTTTGTTTCTTCTATTTATTATTATAGGTCAATTTGTAATATAATTATGTTACAATTGACATATAATTGTTACACTATGATGTTTATTCCTTGTTCTATGGTGGAGAAAACTATAATTATACAAGTCATGATGTGGGTTTCCTTATTGGTTAAGCTTAAAATAAGTAAATAACCACTTAACCAATCATTCTTAACGGTTAGGTTTGGTATTACCTAAATTTGTAAATGTATATGCATAAAAACTGAATTGAATTAAACCGATGTCTCTCGAATTTTACTCAAACCAGATTTTATTTCAAACCAAAATGTTATGATATTTTTGTATTAAACAAATCGAACCGAAGTTCGTTCATAAATACTAATTTTAAGTGAATTTTTATGTATTTTAAAAGAAAAAAAAAAAACTATTGAATTCTATCTTTATTAACCTTTTTTAATCAGGTTGGACTAAACCGGGAAATAAAATCAGGTTTTCGTTCGAATCCTTTTTGCGGAAACGCCTAAAATTCTCTTTTTGGGCTTGGACAATCTCTATAATGGGCCATGTAGTTTACCTTTGGGCCCATTTCATAATCCATAAGAAATAAATGACATTTATTTTCTTTTAATGGTAATTAACTTCAGTGTTAGGTTGAGAGAGACTGAAAGAGATAATGCTTTCTTATTACGAAACCGTGTTTATTATTACACATAAATCTCAGATTTGTACAAAAAAAAAAGAAAGAAAGATAAAGATATACAAATGAATGAACCAACTAATCACCAGCTCATTATGTGTGGGCCATTATTTAAGTAGTACTTCCTCAGCAAAATAATCCTCAATGTATATCTCTTCCTATTCACATTTCATGTACTCAAGGAACTGTGCATGCTGTGAAAATTATGTATAGAATGAATAACGAAAGAGAGAGAGAGAGACTGAATGTATCAATCAACTTGGAAATCAAGGAATGGGAAAGAAGAAGTGTTATCAATGAGACAATCCAAATCCCAATCTCCGATTTTAGGATTTTCTATTTCCCATGAATCATTCTCTGTCCCAAACATGTTCCCTACCTTGAAGCTTTCTGCTTGACTCACATTTCTGCTACTGAAGCAAGACTCAAGTACTTCTAGGTTTAGGTTGTTGCTTGTACTACAAGTAACAACATTGGTATTCTCCGAAGGGGGAAGTAACCACTGATCACCTTCTATTGATACTCTCTTACTGACTGGATCAAGAATTGTGTTTGCATAATCTCCAAACCCATTAACGTTGAACACATTCCTCGTGTTTCCCATTTCGTAATATCGATTATCCTGCATTGATATCAATGGATCAAGCTGGTTTAAGCCCACACTACTAACCATGGTTTCAAAATTGGATGAAGATTCCATACGCATGGTGTTCCCAACTATCATCATGTCTTGATCATGTTGATGATGATTACCATCCAGCATTGGGTTGGACTTGCCTCCAATGTCTACATGTTGATCTGATCTTAATGGTTTCAAGGAATTACTATTACTATTGTTAGGTGATGATCTTGAGGAAGTGACGTTCTTAAGCCTTTTCTTCAATGTCGAGTTCCAAAAGTTTTTGATCTCATTGTCTGTCCTCCCTGGAAGCCGAGTAGCTATCTGAGACCATCTGATCAAATGTTTTCGGATTAAAAGGGTCACGAAGAGAGCTGACCTGAACTAAAGCTTATGAAACAACTGTTTTTATGCTTCAAAATTTTATAAATCATTACGAGAGATCAGTTTCAATTATGTTCCTTTAATATATGTTTAGTGTGATGATTTAGGCACGATATGAGTTCAGACAGTCACTAGTTATGGCTATGAAGAAACTTGTTCAAGCTCCAAAATTGATTCAAACTTGTGAAGAATTACCTGTTGCCAAGAATGGAATGAAAATGGAAGATGAGATCTTCTTCTTGAGGAGAGAAGGAGCCACGTTTAAGATCAGGTCTCAAGTAATTGATCCAACGTAGACGACAACTTTTTCCACAACGTAAGAGACCAGCATTTTTAGCAATGTCACTCCAACATCCTTGTCCATTAGTCAACATATACCTTATAAGTTTCTCATCTTCATCAGGAGACCAAAGTCCTTTTCTTAACTTGGATTTGTTGTTGTTATTGCCACCACATGGCTTGCTCTTGTCTTTGATCGTAATGTCCGGTTTCCTCATCATCATTTCAAACTTGTGAATGAGCCTTTATCAAGAAAGACTATACAAAGAGATAGAGGGAGAGAGAGAGAGTTGGAATATGGAGAGAATGTAAGAAGCAAGGAAGAGGATGATGATATGATTTGTGGGGATTGCTTTGGAATGATATGAGAGAGAGAGAGAGAGAAGTGTTTGTTGGGATTGATGTGTAGAGTAGATAGAGAGAGAGGGATTGTGAAGAAGAAGCAAGATCGGTGGGTCTTTTGTTCTACTTTCTTCGTTAAAAACATGATGATAGACTTGTGAGTGAAGAAAAATGCATCGAAAAAGACTGGTTTAGAGTCAAAGACAAGAAGAACAACAAGAGACCAACCTCTCTCTCTCTCTCTAACCCCCACACAACACACGTGTGTTTGAAGTATCATATCTACATATATTCATTACTTTTAGTTCTCTCGAGTATCTTTTTTTCTTAAAATTCCTTCTTTCTAAAACTAAAGCTAATTATCAATTTTCACGATCTAAAAGTTTTTATTGTATTGCCGACGACAAGAAAAAAGAGAGAGTGAAGCAACTTTTATTCTACGACACAATCAACGGAAACTAATTACATAACAACGAATATCAGAACCGTTTGGGCCTATGAGCTCTTATTGGGCTTATACTTTGAGCCTGAAAAAAACCTTTTGGGGCTATTAACTCTTATTGGGCTCATCAAAGAACCTAGCCAAAAATCTCTCCTCTGCATTCACACTATATGATTCAGAGTCCCAAACAAAAAGAATGTCTATAATCATGATCATCTCTTCTTGCATCGTTTCTCGATCTTCCATTCTCAGATGGTAGACAAAAAAAACCTATGTTCTTCTTGTACTTCTCAGGATTTGTCTATACTTTATTGCTGTTCTGCTGAATAGAAACGTTAGCATCCTCAATAATCTTTCACACGATTGTCATTAGAAGCATTATTTTCATTATAATGAAAGAGATTTTCCTATCTAAATATTATTACAATGAGTTTCTTCTGTGTTCTGATATATTCTTAACTATTATCCTCTCTGAGCATGTCTCCATTTCTATAATTAGAATATAGCTTCAAAGAGTAATTTACTTCACCTAATTGCAGAGGATCTTTGTCTTCTGTTTTAGAAAGAAATTCATAAAAGATAACCAATAAGCTGACTTTTCATGGATTTAAATGTTCAGAACACAGGGAGAATCAAGAAAATCTAGAAATGGGTTTGAAACTTACATTAGATTAGCTGAAAAAGAGTAATTTTAGATCCGCAGTGTACTGAATAGTCTGGAAATTGTGAAAACAGTATTATTATAAGGAAAAAGTGAGAGACATGAAATGATGTCTGAAACTTAATCATATTAGTACAAGACCTGACATTGTCTGCTATTACAGTTTCTTCTTCTTGAGAACCAAAATGTCGTAAAGCAACTTCTTCCAAGTTACCATCAGAATATCACATGCTATATCAAGACCAGAAATGATACGACTAAATCTCTAGCTTGATGCTTTGACAGGTGATAAAGAATGGAAGAAAAAGCATCATTCATACCTTGTAAACAACTTGCTCCAGGACAGTTTCCATTTCCAAAGTCAAAGTGTTTACAATCGATTGATCTACAAGATTGGTGTATTACGTTTTGAAGACAACTCAAATCAAAACGATGTTTCTACAGTTAGGAGATAAGTACCTGAGTTTGTCTCGTATATGTCTGTAATTTCCTTTTTCTCTTCAGGAGTTGAATACCAAACAACACTAGGGACAACAAAATATGAGAGTACACGACAAATAGGACAAGCTCTCAATGTACTGTTGACTTCCATTCCTGTCACAGGAGCACTGCTACGCCAATTACGAATACATTGTAGCAGAGGGATGATCACACTGGCGTCAACAATCCAAACTTCTTTCACTTGGTGTGACTTTTGAAAAGACACGATCCAAACACACACTACACTCAATGTCTTGATTAAATTTCAAAGTCTCAATGTGCTTTTGCTTCTCGCAAACACTTGTTGCCACAAGTGGAGCAGAGGTGGAGATGCAAATGTGGACAGTGGTTTCCTTTTGGGCAATGACCAGCTTCAGCAAATGAGCAGATTGGGGGTATTCTCTAGGGATTTGTCACCAGAAAGCTGAGAATAGTTTTGTTGTTGTTGGATGAGAGCGAGAGAGGAATGAATCAATAGAAACTAACCAGCTCGAGAAAGAAGAAATCAAACAAAGATAGGAGGAAAACACAAGAGAAAGGAAGGACTCAAGAGAAGTTGAAGAACCTATCGGACATTTGAGGATTGGGAGAGTCAGAAAATTCGAAGGAATAAGAAGAAGAATGACACCGACAAATATGGAAAGTGAGGAAATTTCTTTGGGATTTGATTACAAGGTTTTGAACTGTTGAGATGAATAGATCGCGCTTTATCTCCAATTATAGCTTTCTGTGTAACAAGTTAACTAAATGCTTTTCATCTTTTATCAGATCTATGACTAGATGACTCCAAATAATAATTTCATTCTGGATTCGATGAGCAAGAATAGCTATAAAGGTAAAAAGCAAACACACATGAACAACAATCATAACGAAACATATTCCCAAAGTATCTTTACAGTTACAGTTTTTTACACGAAAGCTTCAACTAGTAGTAATAAAACACACAACACACGAGACAAGACTCTCTTTCTTGCCTTTTTATGTACATAACATATCACACACACATTACACAACAACACATCAAGCAAATACTCTCTCTCACTCACAAACAAACAAGCACACTCGCTCAATCACTCCCACACCAAATCCTCCAAACCCGAAATTCACATACAAGTTGTACTTAAACTTACCGGACCAGTTTAGTGTATCTCCATCGTCACACAAACTCCAACCTCACGAGAAGCTTCACGGATTTGTACTTCTCCCCTTTCCGGCTATGTAAAGGAAATGCTCTTATTCCTTCTCTTAGCTCCCAAACAGGCAAGCATGTCTGTCCTCCAAAATCATCTTTCTCTGACATGTCATACTCATGCACTTCTAGTCGAAGGAGAGCCAGCTCTGGAACAGTTAATGGGAAATCGAAAGTCTCATTCCAACCTGGTATCCAATTATCCTCCAATGTCTTCGTCTTCTTCATGATTGAATCCGCCGGAACTCCAGCTATCCCAACCTGAAAATGTAATGAAAGCTCAAATTTGTAACACCTTGTCATATCTAAGAGCCAAGGAACAGTTCCACCGCAAAGCATTTGTGTGGGATTCTAAGGAAATGAATTTACCCTTGTATAGAAGTCAGGCGGCGAATATTGATCAAAGTGGGTGTGACGGAAATCATAGTACCAGCCTTCTCCCATGTATATAGTTACCTACAATATAAAAGAGACTAAGTTCACCCGGTTTTCTCGGATTGGTATTGACAAACAAAAAGACAAAACAAGATATCTCACTCTCAGTGTTTTCTTTACAGGTAGAGTGGATTTTGGGTCAAAGATGTCACTGTCCGAGCCACCTTTCAGCAGAATATCAGGTTTCTTGATGTAGCCACATCCGCCATTGCCTCTGAACATTCCTTGCATTAGCCACAATGATCTTCCATATCCCTGCGCATGGAAATATCATAGTAGAACTAGCTAATGAATAAGTTTGATGTCCTGTAAAATGATGGGACGATAGAAGATTCCAAAAATAATGATTGTTTTACGAATCTGTGAAAAATGTTGATGATATAGCAGAACAGAAACCTGCATGTTGAAAGCCACCAATTGAGCACCGTGGCTCCAGCCAACCAGCGGGTTGTAATTTGATGAAGTAACTCTAGTTCCTTTTGGGTAAATCCTCAACAAATTTTGCTGGGTAAACCTGCACCACACTGTGATTAACAAGATTCATACTGAATTGACGGACTGCAATTGTTTCATTGAAACATAATCTGACTATAATCCGTGAGACTACCTCACAATCTGTTTCGCATATTTTTCGACTGCCTTTTCAAGTTGTTCTTCGCTCAGGCTAAGGCGTCTTACCTTGTCAGGATCTACCTTTAGACACTCAGTAATTCCACCTTTTGGTTTACCAGCATGGATTGCAATCAGATGTTTATACTGGGGTGGTGCATTCTTTTTAGTCTTGTCTTCATCATCGTCATCATCATCTTCATCATCATCATCATCTCCATCAAAGTCATCCTCCTGCAACAAGAAAGAGATCAACGGCATTTCTATATGAACCCCAATAGATCTGAACAAAGATGAGTTGTCTCCGTAGAAACCTTGTTACTACTTTTGTTCCTCTCAATAAAGCTCGGAACTTCTCTTCCCCAAAGTTCTTCATCACCCAATGCTCTCCCTTTCTCCACCACTTCTTCATCTTTTCCTTCCTTGTACTCTTTCGGGGGTTTGGTTGAAATGATAATCCGTCTTTTTAAAGAGTTTGGTGATGGGAACTCCTTCAAAGATTCACCAACCGGAGGAGTAAACAGAATTTCCCCAAATATTTCTGTAACCATCTAGAATACAACAATACCAACTGAAATGATTAATTAAAGCGGGAAAAAATCTCAAAAGAAATGGAAATGCGAAATGAGGCTACCTCAGCAACTTTAGCCTGAAGTTCTGGGGTAAGATGGTCTTCAAGAGTTACAACGACAGGATAGTCAGATACATCAAAGGCATGGGCTCTGATAGCTTTTAGACATTTGATCAACTCCACAGGTGCAGTGAGAGTCCTGTTACAATGATTCAGTAAACAAATAAACAACAAGCACCTAACCTTGGCTTTATACAAATGAATTTCAGTAAACTATACCGTCCGTGAAGAACATCAATATCATTTTTGTTGGAGTTCGGCCATATATCTAATTCAATCACTCTGACACCTTTCTTCAACGCATCTATAATAGGTACCTCACTGCAGTCACTGCTCAGTTGATTACCGGTCAAATATGAATTATGACCAGTGAATATGAAGTAATGCGATAAAGGAGCATCCATGTCTTGATGCACCTGAAAATCATACGACAAATTCATTATAGGTAAGTCGAGAACCAAAAATAAAAAACGAACGCTAGCATAATTGAGCCACAATAACATAAATACAGCTTCAATAGTTAAAAATGCAAAGACTTAAACACGAATTTTTGACTCAGACTTTCTAAAAGAGTAAATAGCACTTTCTTCATTTGGTAAAAACAATTAAAGTGCTTCAAACTGTTGAATCAAACTTCGTGAAGCAACCAAAAAGATCAGTATTTATCAAAAAATCTCTCGCTTCTCCACTTCATTTCCTCAGTTACCAAAGAAGAAAAACGAAAAATCGCAATCCAAAATCTGAGTATCTCAAGTCAAATCAATCTAAGTTTGAAGTCAGAGAAAATCAGTATAGAGAAAAAGGAGAATTTACCTCATGTAGAGCAAGAGGAGGATTGTTGTCACCGAAAAGGTACTTGAAGAAAGCATCAAGATGTAGACCATTTCGATGAAGAAGAGAAGAGGAAGCATTGATAATTGACTGTGCATCTTCTCTAGTAGCTTTATCTTGCTTCTGAACATCGATCAAAAACCTATGAAGATGATCAACCGACATAACACCATTCTCAGAGTACTTCTCGAAAAAAGTCTTGATCTCAAGCGGCGCTTCGGATGCAGTATACCGAAACCTCCGGCGAAAGCAGAAACACACTCTGTAAGTTTGCTTCGACATGAGGAAATGATTGAGACGAAGATGATGAAGGAAGCAAGAAGAATTCTTTCTAGGGTTTGTGTTTCAACTGGAATTATCTTCTTCTTGTATATATCCCTATATATTTAATGAATCTCCTCCATGTAATTAATCATCAATCTTCTCGAAGAGATCTTCCATATCTCTCTCTCCAGCGAATATCCCCAACTGTTTTGACAGCGAAGTTACAAAATGCTCTGGGCCTATTTGGGTTTATTAGGTCTTTTGGGCTTATTGGGCCTTTCGCGCTTTTGAGATTACTGAACTCGTTAAATAAGTTATTTTTAGGTTTTTGTTGTCATTTAAAGGAGCAGATTGAGCTCGAGCTACAAAATCAGTCCAACTTCTATCCGCCGTTCAATACACACACATCTGACCATATCTTCTAAGAAACCATCATGAGAGCTAAGGTAAGTAATGTGTTTCATTTTTAATGGATTATAGCTATAAGGAATCGAACTAGTGGGTGGTAGGATATTTATGGAGTCTGTGTTTGGGTGTATCAGTGGAAGAAGAAGCGTATGAGGAGGTTGAAGAGGAAGAGACGAAAGATGAGACAGCGATCTAAGTAGTTTCTGATCAATCTGTTTTGTGTTTCTTTGTTTTAAAACCAACTCTTTGTGGGAGTTTTGTTGGTTTTTGCATTTGAATTTTTATGTTTTGTTGGACCAAATCAAAGTTATGTTTTCAATTAGACAGATTCTAGCCTTTAGTCATCTACATTATGCTTTATAATTTGGATTTAATGATGATCATTAGTTATTGTCTACGTTTGTTGGAGTTTTTCTTATACTTATCGGTTCGTTCTCTCGTCGCGGCTTAGAAACTTTTAGGTGTTGACTGAAGGAAAAAAGTGTGGTGCGAGTATTGTAGATTTGTTATGCAGTAGAGCTGGGAAATCGCTTTGATGTTCAGAAATCTGAATACTGTTGTTGATATTTACAGTGTAAAACGAAATTGCATGTATGCAAATTGTCGACCTACTATGTTTTGAGTACTTACTATCATGTATGTAAAAGTTCATAGTGAATAGTGAATCTTGTTTTATGTGCTTCGTATTGATCTCGTGAGTTGAATTTAGGAATACTGGATCTTGTGAGACCCCAACACAAACTTATCTAAGCTGATACTCTCTTGGATGGTTAAACTACAAAACGAAATACTACAATTGGGAAAGGGTTGATTGGTTTTCCTTGCTAATAATAATTGTGTAATAACGAAAGACAGTAGGGAAACAGCAAATCGGAAACCAAGTTGACAAGAAGGTCGAAAGAAAGTACAAGTAATCGAGAGACTTAGAGACAGTCTCTCCCAAGAAAAATGGATTCCAACGAAAAAACAGAAGAAAAGAGAGAAAGAAATGAATCACCTAATGAATGTTACAACGTAAACAGGTTATCTGATCCATATACCTCTTATAAAACAGATAATGAAACACTAAACCTTTCACTCACCCTGAAAAATTATGGTCGACATGTAGCAGACGAATTGGCTTGAAGTTCAATGGGTTTATGGTAACTCTGCTAATGTGGTGTGATTAAAAAACATAAGTGGTGTATGTCTTAGTAGCCACCCATTGGTGGCATTCCATACGGTGGCATAGGAGGCATTCCTGGCATACCGCCCATTGGTGGTGGCGGACCATACCCACCACCACCTCCCATTCCTGGCATTGGTGGTGCGGGTAAAGCAAGTGGCAATAATTGGGCGTACATGTTCTGTTTTAGAAACAAAGAAACAAAACAACATGTTTAAGTGTATTTGTCAAGAGAAAGACTCGGGACGAGATATCGAGTTTACCTGTTGGTTCATGACTTCTTTTTCTTCCTGCTCTTTGGCCTTCACCTCTTTTTGTGCCTCTAGCTTGTCCTTGATTAGCTCATCCACTTTGCCTGTGTACTCTCGGATAAACTGCCAAAACAAAAGGAAGGGTTCAAGAGATTTCATCATAGCGGCTAATTAATGGGTCCTTTGGCGGATAGGATAGGCTACCTGGAGGAGATACGGGAAGGTAAAGTCGATCATATTGTTGATCCAGGCAAGTTCTAAAGCAACGTCTGGTCGAATCAAGTCATAACATACAAACAGACATGTAGCGAAGCATTCCTTTTTGCCCTGTTTAATAACCACAGTAAAAGAATAACGGATTGTTAACTTCATCATCTGGACTCAATAGTCTTTCTCTTCTTGTAAATGCTTAACTTTCATACCTGTTCAATGAAGTAAACTAGAAGTTGTTCTGCAAGTTCGTGGTCACCAGATTGTGAAGCAGTCTCCATACAGTCTTTGTACATGTTATCTTTCTTTGACAAAGCAATTGATTGCTTCCATCTGCCTGCTTTCTTGTAGATATAAGCAGCCACTCGTCTCATTTCAACAAGCTCGTGTTTCTCGATCTGTTTGCACCATCGACAGAAAGATTATATCATATCACCATTCCATTTTCTTCGCGGCGAGAGAAGATACAAAAGGTGTTAGTAGGTTTAAACTCTACCTTCTGAGCGAGACCTATCTGGTCGAAGCTGTCATGTATATCAATAGACTCCCGCAACCTGTCATAGTCTTCTTCCTCCACATATATTTCATTAAGAGCTTCATTAACAGCAGAGACATTGTTGCTCTGAACTGCAACCATATAAGGCTTGATAAGACGCAAGTGACCAGCCTGAGATCAGAAGAAACCATTTATTAAGACAACTCGTTGTTTTCAAGGCGAAAAAAAAATCATCGGTCAGCTTCTAACCTTCCGCATAATATCAACAACACGCGTATGGTCTAACCGCAAAGCAAGCACGTTGAGAAGATCGTTGATTATATCAGGATGCTCTTGCAAGTAGAAGTGCACAGCTTTGTAGTAAAGCTCGACATTCGCAACCTTGGCAACAATGTCTTTGAATTGCATGTGCTCCCAAGCTTCAGGAGAATGGTTCATGACAGTAGTCGCAGCGTTATCAAACTCGTCATATTGAATATACAAATAGGTAAGTTCCTGCCAGTGCTGCTGTTCATCACAGGCCCGTATAAGCTTAGGAATGTTGAGGCGAGTTGAGAACAACTTGATGTGTTCCATAAGCTTTTCATAACGATATCTAGCATAGAGTACACCCAGCTCCGTGAATATACCCATGTGAGCACGTTCCAGCCCAAGCCCACTCTCCATAAGTGAGATTAATTCATTGAAGCACCCTCTGTTCTGGTAGTACTCGCTGACTTCTTCAAGGTCATCCACCTATTAAGCACCAAACGATTACCCGTAGCCCGTGATATATATGAGATATATGGAGTATATTATAAATCATATAGAGCTGAAATTTAAAAGCCATACGAGGAAATTTTGTGCCAACGATCCATGGAACTAAAATTAGGTATTTATTCACCTGAATGATAATGTTAAGTCCACAGATTTGGGCCAGCCGGAATTCCTCTGCGTCAACACAAGCAAAGCACACTTCCTTCCACGTCTTTGCACTGTTTGCTTTCCTTGCAGCATCAACAGCACCTTGGAACTGTTGCAGCTTCACAAGTGTGACAGCTAACTTGCCCCAGTTGGATATAAACGCATATATTATTTTGGCAGCTTCATACAGAGCTTCGTCATACAAGCGATCACCAACAAGTTGTAGGTTAGCAACGTTTGGCATCAGAATAAATTCTTCAATCTCACCTAACCTATCGATCTTTGCATATGCGTAGATGAGCTCACTATCAACCTTGGGTTCCTTCACCTTCTGTCTAACCATCAGAAGGTATCTGACCAAGTCATCATATGCATTACCATCTTCAGTGGCACGTATAACCTCCAAGAAATGAGTGGCATCATCAGCACGGATAAAGGACTCAATTGCATCACTGACTAGGCCTTCCCTGAGTTGCGCCTTAGCAACTTGGCTCCAAACAGAATCTTCTTCGACCCGGAAAGCAAACTCAACTGCACGCTCTATGCTTCTGACGTTATCTAGCAATACGTTGACAGCCTGAACATTTAAGTTAAACTTCTTGAAAATAGCAAATGCTTCCTCATATAGTTGGGCTTCAACTGCCACTTCTCCAACAGCAGGTCCATCAAAGTTGTCCAGTCTGTTAATGTAATCCATAACTCTTGATGGATCTGCCTTAATAGCTGTCAATATAAGCAGATTTTGCAGATTGAAGTTTCCACTGAAGGCAGAGTTTTGAAGAACAATCTTTTCGAGAAGCTCAATAAGCTCGTGTGGCAAATCAGCAGTCATGAATGCTTTAACAGCTGCAGAAACTTGCTCTGGGCTCTTGCTTTCAGGTAAAGCAGTAGACACAACTTGGTCAATAAGTTGTCTTCTATATTCATTGTTTTCATCGAGAACCTTATCCCAGAGATCCCCGTCCATCCTCTCGACTACGTATCTACAGTTGGATACGCGTGCATAAGCAATCCACAGGGTAACTAGTGTGAAATAACTAAGAATTTTCGTAAGATATGATCAAATACCTGGCTTGTAATTTGAACAAAGAGTTCTTGTTGGTGACATTGATGAGTTCCTCATCACATTGTCCTCTTCTGTATGCCACAACCGCCAGGGTAGGATCACGTTTTTCGCAGTACTTACCCACAACCCGAGAGTCATAGTACGGGTTAGTGGTCAGGAAATGCTCAGGGTTATTGTTACTGTCGATGATAATTTTACCCAAGGCATTATGGACATGCACATCTTGGCTTCCCTCGCTAACTAGATGCTCCAAGAACTCAGTGAGGAGACGGAGTCGGTTTCTGAAAATGCGGAAACATATTAGAGCTTCCGGTACAAACAGACACAATTATGAACAAAAACCAAGAAGACCACAAGGATTCACCTCTTCTCGCATTCCTCGACGAGGGGTTCAACAGGGAGCAATGAACGAACAGAGAGAATGAGGCCTTTTATAAAATCTTCAGGGCATTCATCATCAAGCAACTGCCCCACAACTAAAGGAGCATTCCCAGGGTTCACCTTTGAAAGGAATCGAACGTATAATTATTTAATGCAAAAATTGAACTTCAAAGCATTAAAAATAGTCCTATAAACTTCATACCTTCTGAACATAACCTTCAATGTACCGAAGCATGTTGTTTGTGTAGAGGTAATGAGTAAGATCAGGCACAAAGCCGAATCGGTCGCAGACATTTATCAAGGGTCGGGCATCAGGCAGCTTAGCCTCCATCAAAAAGTTCTTGGTCTTTTCAGCATCATAGAAGTTAGACTCTCTGGTCACACGCTCCACTTCCTTTATTTGACCAGTCTTGGCAGCTGCTTCAATGTACTTGAAGTGAATCTCAGGATCCTCACTATTGCACAGAAGGAAAACATTGTCATCATCAGCATACGACGACAAACAACAAGAATCGAGCTAGTATACAGGAATGACAGAAAATTCAATAAAAATCACCTCATACTCAAATATGAACCCAGGAAAAAGTATAGCCCTTCATATGACTTGAATTGCTCGAAGAGCTTAATACATGCATCAACACCAATTTGCTCGCAGTACTCCTTGCAAGCCTGCAATTATATGGACACGTTGGTATCACATTAACCAATAAACTTAATCTTAACGTAAACCACTTACCTGAACAATTATCTGCAAGTTGCCTCTCAGGTTGACCAACAAAAGATCCTTCATGCACTCCATAGCCCAATCGCTAGAAAGAGTACCAAAAAACTCAACAAGAGCCTGTGTGTTTAACAGAGTGTTATGCAAGACCATCCAGGAATTTAACAACCTACATTTATTTCAGAGACATTACCTGTGGCTCAATAGCATGTGTGTTCACAATAACACGTTTTATATCAGGTAGCTCAGAGTAATGCTGCACAAATCAGAAGGAAAAGAAGTTGAAGATGAAAAGATTATACATCAATCTATCCAGGATTGAAAGATAGATAACGAGCATCAACCTTTAAGGATTGGATAAAAAGTCCAGCCTTTTCACAAAGTTGAGCAATACGAGGCCGATCATAGTGGCTAAACATCCCGTTTGCTAAAATGGCATCCGCCACATTAGGAAAGGTTACCAAATTGATCTCCAGTACCTGTGTTAACAGTTGATCAAAAAGGTTTATGGAAAAGAAAGTGAATAGGGAAAGCACAAAGTGATAAACGTGGCAACTATTTTCAACCTTAGTTTGCAGAAACGCATGTTCAGGTAGATTTGGCTTTAGCACATCCAGAAGGAAAGCAGTTGCTTCGCGGATCAGGTTTCTCTGAACATGCACAAATAAATAAATTAGCGCAAGATAAAGTTCATGTACTGTATACATTTCTGTATATAGGTGAAGAACAAATAATGAGCTATGCATATTGGTGCATACACAAATTTATATTGTTCACATACCTGAAGAAATAAATCAGTGATGGTGTTGAAGTCAACTGGACAACCTCCTTCCATTTGAGACATCATTAATGCAAAATTTACTGCTCCCTGTAATTGCAGTTAAAAAGAGAATAGATCTTAATTTAGGGAAAATATTTTTTGCACACTAGAAATTTCAGCTCAAAATTATTCAACAAGTAGGCGGCTTCGTGACTCTTAAGAAGAGTCACGAATGCAGGGATATCCAATAAACGAGCCTTTCAATCTTAATATATATAAAGCACAAGTCAATTGGCAATTCTC
>OVAU01001234.1:0-15605 GCA_900406315.1 Biscutella laevigata subsp. laevigata
ACATAAGCAAAATCTCTTCACGTTTAATATATAAGAGGATAACAAAGCATGTGGAACTATGTGAAGAAATGTAAAGGTTTGTGTTTTTTTTGTTCTCTTACATCAATATGTTTTAAGAGTTCTGGGATATTAAACCAAACCAAAAAAATTGGTTTGGTTTGAAATTTTCTGTTTTTGATTTAAATCTGATTCTAAATATTTAATGGACTAAACTAATTTAAAACATTTTTGATTGAGTAGTTGGTTTTTTAAAACTAAATTCTTAAAAAGATTATTTGAATCGTTATTTACCAAATCAATTCAAAATATCCAAATCTATTGACTAACAAAAATTTTGATTTGTTTCAATAATTTTTTAATAACCAAGAAATATGATACTTGAATAAATTAAAATTTTCAGTTATTTTCAATCATTTTTTTCAAAAAACTAAATATTTGTTGACTCGAAAAACTCCTAACTTTTTTTTTGTCAACGACTCGAAAAACTCCTCACTAGATAACATAAATTACCCTATGTTTAACGATTTGATTCTATTTTTTTTTTTTTCAACGACTTACCTATATCAAATATGCAGATATCGAATGTGAATGATCCATACAAAAATTGATTTTCTTATTTACCTTTTATCCACCATTTTGATACCAATAAACCCAATACTAGTATTTGAGGCCAGGCTCAAAATAAAATCACAAGTATATATGAATCAGTGGTATAGCCGAGGAGGCAAAACTATCAAATTCGTCCCTTTTATATATATATATATATATATATATATATATATATAATGTTATCATAATTAAGAATGTGAAGGTGGTCCAAAGTTGCCCTAAATAAAATAATTGGACCTATTTGTCTCACTTTCTAGTGGAATATCTTTATACACAATTATTGTTTCTCCACTTTGGTTTTCTGAAAGTGACTACTCAGCCTTTTCTTCGTATATTGCTAGTGGTTTAATTTATTGGTTCTATATGTATGTTCTATCATTTAAAGTGAAAACAATACCCCCACACACACACATATATATATATATATATATATTATATAAAGCAACAATAATTTAAAAGGATTTTGAAATGTGCGGTGAAATTTAAGAATCAAAGGATCTTTTCTTTGTTTTGTTTTTCAGAACAAGGATCTTTTATAAGAGCTGGTATTAGTTGGGAGAACATAAGTACCACAATTTATAAGGAAAATTTTCGGAGTATTAGCCCGTTTCATTTATCTGTGGTATGGTAGAAATGGTTTTTAGCTATATAAATATAAAATGATTTATATAAAATAAAATTTCAATCTTTCAAATATATCATTTTTCATTGATTTCCTTAATAAGTGTGTATTTTTCCAATATATATATATATATATTATTTTCTTTTTATTAACTAAATAAGTTTTGTATTAAAGCGAAAACGTTATTATAACTAGCATTATATTGTACCAGAAAATCACTTTTCAATAATATATTAGCATAATACAATCACTAAGATTATATAAGCTATTGAACACAAAAAGACGAACACCAACGATTTAACGAGGTTCAACCAATATGTCTATTTCTTAGACACAATCAAAATATTTCACTAATATAGTTAAATAAAATTATAAAGAAAGAAAGATATACCAATCCTTTACAATTTGTTAGAAGGATTGGTTTCTAATGTGTTTGAGATGATTGAAATGAAGAAATGGTAAAAACTATTTATAGAAAAGAGAATAGAGAGAAGAGAAGTCACGGTCTTTGGTTGGCTACCTAGATAACCGTCCAACTGTCTAAGGTAAGTTCTTTCACCTATATAATAAAGTTCTTTCACCTACCATCACCTAATTTAGTTTGAGATTTGTCATTTCAGCAAATCTCCACCTTAGCAAATCTCACTTCTTATATCTTTTTGTACCCAAATTTTGGTCTTGTCTTCAAGACAATTTTAATTTTTGACAGTATTAGTTAAGTTTAAGTAATGTTGAAACTTGACAACAGTCACCACCTTTGTCATCATATCGGTAAGATTTTTAGAAGTGTGAATTTTCTTAGTTATAACTCCACCTTCTTCTATAATCTCACGTACAAAGTGGTGTCAAACGTCGATATGCTTTGTCCTTGCATGGTATACTTAATTCTTTGCTAGTTGAATAGATCTCTGACTGTCACAATATATATTAACATAATTGTGTGAGACTTCTGTTTCACCAAGCAGTCCTTGAAGCCAAATTGCTTCTTTTACAGCCTATGTGATTGTCATATACTCTGCTTTTGTCGTAGATAGAGCAATCGTTGACTGTAAAGTAGACTTCCAACTGACTAGTGCTTTTGCAAGAGTAAATATGTAACCAGTAGTTGATTTACGCCTGTCCAAGTCTCCTGCAAAATATGAGTCACAATATCCAGTAACAAACTCGTTATTATCTTGTTCAAATATCAATCCAACATCTACGGTCTTTTGAATGTACCATAGAATCCATTGCACAGCTTTCCAGTGTCTTTCTCTTGGATCATGCATATACTTGCTCACTACTCCAACATCTTGTGAAATGTATGGCCTTCTACACACCATAACATACGTCAAGCTGCTAATAACGGTGACATATGGTACTTTCAACATGTATTTTCGATCATCATCACTCTTCGGTTACATAAAGGAATCAAGCTTGAAATGAGGAGCAAGTGGAGTCCTAACTGGTTTTGAGCTTTCATTCATGCCAAAATGTTTTAGTACCTTCTTCCAAAAAAATCTTTTTGAGACAAGTTTAGTTTCTTTAGCTTTCTGTCTCTTGTGATCTCCATACCAAGAATCTTTTTAGCTTCACTAAGATCCTTCATTTGAAAATCTGCTTTCAATCGAGTTTTAAACTTCTCAATCTCCGTCTGAATTTTGGAAGCAATCAACATATCATCTACATATAGTAGAAGATAAATAAAGGATTTGTCTGATAGCATGCGAAAATACACACTTATCGTATTTGTTTATGGTGTACTTTAGCCCCATCATAAATTTGTCAAACCGCTTGTACCATTGTCTAGGCGATTGCTCCAAGTCGTATAACGATTTTTGAAGTTTGCATACTAGGTCTTCTTTTCCATCAACTTTGTACTTGTCTGGTTAAGACATGTATTCCTCTTTTAGGTCTGTGTAAAAATGCAGTTTTTATATCCATTTGGACTAGGTCCAATCCAATTGCGCTACCAAAGCCAACAAAATTTGGATATAAGAATGCTTCACGACTGGAGAAAATAATTCACACCCTATTTTTGTGCGTAGCCTTCAACAACCAATCTTGTTTTGTAGCGACCTTTTTATTTTTTCAGGAAATCCTTCTTTTATGGCATATACCAATTGCACTCAATTGTCTTTTCCCCTTTGAAAGACTAGTCAATCTCCACGTTTGAATGAAAGGAATTGCATTTCTTCATCCATGACCATTCTCCATTTTTCTTCATCTGAACTACGAACTGCTTCAGTGAATGTAGTAGGAATGCCTTCAGTTATAACTGGAAGTGTGAAAGCCACCATATCATCAAAATGAGCATGCTTTTTTATTGTTCTTTGTGGCTTTCTTATTGCAATTGGTTTAAATTGTTAAGGAAGTTCTTGGGCTTGAACTTCTTCTTCCTCCAATTCTTCTTCGGGAATAGAAGAATCATATTCATATGTTGGAATCATCATTGTATCAAACTCTACATGCTTTGAATTTCCATATGATTTCTTCAAGTTCTCCTTCTTACGCATAGTAGATTCATCAAAGGTAACATCTCTACTGAAAACTATTTTCTTTGTTCCCAAAAACTATAAACGATAACCTTTTAGGCCGAAACTTATCCCCATGAAGACTTCTTTCTTTGCTCTTGGATTCAACTTTGACTCCTTCACATGGTAATATACAATGGAACCAAATATATGCAAAGACTCATAATCAGTTGCAGGTTTCCCATACTGTTTCTCAAAAGGCTTCTTACCATCAATAACACTTGATGGTAAACGATTAATGAGATGACATGAATATGTAACTGCTTCATCCCAATACTCTTTACCGAATCCGACATTGGATAACATGCACCGAACTTTCTTCCGCAATGTTCAGTTCATTCGTTTCTGCCACCCCATTCTATTGTGGTGTATACTTGACAATGAAGTGTCTTTTGATGCCTTCAACTTCACAAAATTTTGAAAATGAATCATTTTTGTATTCTCCGCCATTTTTTGTGCGAACACATTTGATCTTCTTGCTTATCTGAGTTTCCATCATTTTCTTCCATTTGACAAAGACTTCAAACACTTCATCCTTCTTCTTCATCGTGTACACCCATACTCTACTAGAGTAATGTGACAGAGTAGTGCTTCCTTCCTAAATAGCTTGTCTTGGAAGGGTCCCAGACATCAGAGTGAATGTAATTCATTATGCCTTTTGTCTTATGGATTATTGTTCCAAATTTCACTCTTGTTTGTTTTCCCTTCGTACAATGCTCACAAAAATCTACCTTTAAGGCCTACACCCTTTTCAACAATCCTTGATTAATGAGTAAATTCAAAGCTTTTTCTCCACCATGTTCTAATCGCATACGCCATAACTTAAATGCTTCAAGAATTTGATCACCCATAGAAGTAGTTGCTACTACACCAACTTCCGTATCACCAATATAGTAATACAAGTTGTTTTTCTGTCGAGTGCCCTTTAATACGACTCGTGCTCCAAAAATGATCTTCATAACACCATTCTTCGATCTCACTCCAAACCCATTTTTTCTAGGATTCCCACAAAAATGAGTTTTTTCGTCAATTTTGGTACATAACGAACACCTGTTAAGGTGAAGACTGATCGATCCATCTTGATTTTTCAAACGAATGGAACCAATCCCCAACGTAGTAAGGGTAGTATCATCTGCAGTGTAGATGACACCCAACCTTCTTCAGATCAAATAACCAACCTTGATGAGGACATATATGGTAGCTACAACCTGAATCTAATAGCTCATGAATACTCAAAATCTTCACACTCGGCTACATTTGACTCCAGTAAGGACTTTCCTTTATCTAGTATGCCCTTATTTTTCAATTTCAGGCAATCTTTCATTCAGTGTTCTTTCTCCTAGAAAAATGCACATTCAGCTTTGGATGGTCTTGACTTCGATCTCCCTTTCTTTCCATCAATTTGGTACAGTGGACGACCTCTTGCTACCAAAGCTTCAAATTTTTCACTTGAATATTATTGCTTATCTTTCCTCCTTAATTCATAATTGTATAAGGCCGCACATACTTCACTCAAATTTACTTCTGCCTTCCCATGAATTAGAGTAGTTTCAAGAAAATCAAACTCTTCAGGAAGTGATGTCAACACCATCAAGGCTAAATCTTCATCTTTGAAGCTCTCATCCATATTCAGTAGCTCAATGACCAACTGATTAAAGTTGGTGATGTGAGCATTCATAGTAGTGCCAAGAGTATAAGTGTAACGAAATAGTCTTTTCTTCATGTGGAGTTTATTTCGACTATTTTTCTTCCAAGAATTTTTCTTCTAGCACCATCCATAATATGTGTGCAGAGGTTTTCTTCGAGAATGCATACCTCTGCTCTCTAGAAAGACATGACCGAATTGTTCCACATGTCAATCTATTAATCGTCTTCCAATCTTTCTCTTCTATTTCTTCTGGTTTTTGTTCTTCGATAGCCATGTCTAGACCTTGCTGAAACAAAGCGTCTAAGACCTCACTTTGCAACATTTCGAAATGCCTGGTGCCATCAAAAAATTCTACCGCCAATCTTGCATTTTCCACATGAGGTCTCGCCCAAACAGGTGATGAAATTGTGTCCATGGTAGAATTTTGTTGGCTTCTTTTTCGAACTCAAATATTTCAATAGCTACAAAAATGCTAGGATATATTTTCTGATATGGAAGATCGGATTAAACTGTAACCACATAGCATACTCATAATAACTAAGCTCTGATACCAATTGAAGCAGAAGCGTTATTATAGCTAGTGTAATATTGTACTAGAAAATCACTCTTCAATAATTTATTAGCACAATAGAACCACTAAAACTATATAAGTTATTGAAATAAAAACAAGAATACCAACTATTTAACGATGTTTTGGCTAATATGTCTACTCCTCAAACACAAGAAGAATATTAATTTCATTAATATGAACTACAAAGAGAGAAAGATATACAAATCATTTACAATGTGTTAGAATGATTGATTTCTAATGTGTTTGAGATTATTGAAATGAATGAATGGTAAGCCTATTTATAGGCATGAGAATGGAGAGAAGAGCAATCAGAATCTTTGGTTGGACACCTACTTTACCTACCATAATCATCAAACCGTCTAAGGTAAATTTTTTCTTCTAGGTAAGTTCTTTCACCTACCATTATCTACCACCACCTAACTTAGTTTGTGATTTACCAGCATAATAATAATATATCTATGCTAAAAAATATATATATATATATATATATCCATAAAAAGTTCATACGAAAAGACACAACTATATAATCATTTTAAGAATTATTTACAGTATAGTAAAAGGTAATTTGCATTTGAGTCTTAATGATTTGTAAACAACAATTACCTAATAATTTAGTAATGAGTACGAAACATATTTTTATCTAAACTTATAATTAAAAAAAAGGGAATATGTGACATTTTTCCCAGACTATAATCAACTACATTACTAATTTGTATATTGATGGAATACTAGAACTGAAATGATTTTACCAATAAATTTCGTATATTTCTCTTAATTAATCATTTCAGTATAAAGCTAAGACTCTTAGGCATATAAGAAAACTAACTGAAATAAGAAAGATCCCTTCAAGTTTCTGGAACACAAAAGTTGCAAACACATGATACAAGAAAAGTGTCTTAGGAGTTATACTTTTAAACAGGCCCAATTTTTGTGAATTAACCCAACTACCAAGTAAGAGGAAAAAACTACAAACCTTTTATTCTGAATAGGCCTCCGAAACTAAACCGAATAGAAAATTATGAATCCTTTTTATTTTGATTCAGTTTCAATTTTAAGTAATTAACCGTTCAAAAGCAAAAATTGAAGTGTATTTTTGTTATCGGTTCGGTTGGATCTGGTAAATGAATATTGTTTGTATATAAAAAAATTGAAATGAAATCGAAATTAAATTAAAAATGAAAAAATGAGAGTAAATCAAATTTTCCGAATTAGTAAAACATATCTGAAATGAATAAACCAAAATTATTTGAATTACCCGAATCAATACAAAATTATCAAATTGAGCCAAAATTCGATATTTTTGCTTAAATATTATCACTTGAATTATCCGAGAATCATTTGAAGTGGAAACCTTTATCGCTTGATTTACCCGAAAAAATGATTTTTTGCCAAAAGTTTAATCGATTGAACTCGATAACCCTTTTAGCTACCCAAATTAAAAATCTACCTGTTTTGACCTAAACGGAATCGAATCCCATCCCTAATTCTGAATATGAGAAGAAGCTTATTCTATTGTGTTCTTCTTGTTCTTGTTTTCTTTTATTGCTCAACAATAAAAAGTAAAAACAAAAGACATTTAGGAAGAAAGAAAAAATTGAACAATTGAACATTATAACATCGAAAGTATTATAGTTAATTAAGCGCATTGTAACTCTAACGACATAATCAGTTCTTGAACTCACTCTCACAATTCTCCGACACAATCTCAACCTTCTTCGCATCTAATAGTCCCTTAACCTTAACATCACAACTCACCACCACTTCCTTGTTCTTTTTAACCGGTCCTGCTTCATACTCCGCCTCTATCTCCATTTTCAGCACCATACTCACCGGTTGTTTAGACTCACGAGGTGACATAACCACGTTCTTGCTCGAACCATCTAGCTTCACATTGATCTTGTTTGATCCAGACGCAGCCTGTGAAGTCTTTGGGAATTTCCCGATTCCAATTCTCTTATTCTTGTACGTTAACGAAACGACACCGTTTTTCTTCATAGTGTAAGTCACACCCATGTTAGACGTTGGATTCGCGGCTCTCAACGTGAAATCGAAACTTTTAGGTTTTACAGTGAGTTTCTCAATGGCGAAAACGGGAAGGGTGGGACTGAAAGTGAGATGAAGGATGAGAGTTATTGCACCAATGATTGATCCAAATACGAACAAGATTATCAAGAACCAAATGAGACATTTAGAGCAACCATTCTTCTTGTTTTTATCCGGGTTATTATGGAATCTTTCAATGTATTTAGCGTGTTCTGGAGGAGGAGTCCAGTAGATTTGATCTCTCGGGACTTGAACAACATATGTCTCTAACTCAGGGATTGTGTCCGAAGGAGGTGTTGGTGAGAGATTAAGAGAATGGTTAAGCAAATGTTGTGAAATGGAAGGATCTTGAGAGAGTAATAATGCTGGGAGGCTTGAAGTTGGACGGTGCCAGATGGAAGGAGCATCGTCTGGTTTGTCATCGTCGGAGGCGGAAGGAGGAAGACGTGACCCCTCCATCGGAGATTGATTTAGAGGGATGATGGAGAATTGAGAGATGATGCGAAAATTAGGGCATGCATGGGAAGAGTAACTAGTGGTTGTCGTTGCAAATGACTCAAAAACTTTTGGTTGGTTTGTAGAAGTTGTTGCTAATTAGAGTTAGCCAATTCACCTTCACTTTTTTTTTTCCAATTTCTGTTATTTATATAACTAAATATTTACAAAGTCTGTCACTTTTCCTATTAGTTCGTTTATAGTTATAAACCACTTTCATTGTGGGTGGTCTCAAGAACACCCGCTACTTATGTTATTTTTAAAAGTTGAACCCATTTGAA
This sequence comes from Biscutella laevigata subsp. laevigata, assembly GCA_900406315.1. NCBI lineage: Eukaryota > Viridiplantae > Streptophyta > Magnoliopsida > Brassicales > Brassicaceae > Biscutella > Biscutella laevigata. The sequence continues at coordinate 8,783 of OVAU01001234.1, forward strand.
GTCAGTTATTATGGTCCATTATCTACAAAGTCAAAAATACAAATTTATATGGTTTTACAAAATCTTTTAAATACAAATCATCATATTTTTCTAAACTACAAAATTCCATGGTTTTATTAATTCTTACCGTTTTTTGTAGACTATTATCTATCAAATCATCATAGTTTCGCATAATACACGATTTTACTGTTTTACAAAATATCTCAGTTGTATAGAATATAATCCATTGAATCATCATAATTTTTCAAAAAAAAAACAAATTCTAACATTTTATACAATCTCTCAGTTTTTGTGGATTGTTATGCATCAAATCAACAAAATTGCCTAAAATACAAGGTTCTAGCGTTTTTACAAAAATTCTCTCAGCTTTTATTGACTATAATCCATAAAATCTACATAATTCCAAAATATAAAATTCTATCGTTTTACAAAATCTCTCAAGTTTTATGGATTATTATCCACCAAGTCAACATAGATTTCCAAAATAAAAACTTCCATTGTTTTACAAAATATCTAAGTATTTGTATATTACTAACCACCAAATCAGTATAATGTTTCCCAAAATACAAAAATCAACCATTTTACATAATTTATCAATTTTTTGGATTATTATCCACCAATTCATTACAATTTCTCAAAATAAAAAAATTCAAGCATTTTATGAAAACTCTCAATTTTGTGGATTATTATCCACCGAATCAACATAGTTTGCAAAAAATAAAAGATTATAACGTTTTTACAAATCTTCATTTTTGTGTACTATTATCCACCAAATCATCACAATTTACCTAAATATAAGACTCTTATGTTTTAAAAAATCTCTCAATTTTTATGGACTACTATTCACTAAATGAGAATAATTTCCTTAAATTCAAAACTCTAGCGTTTTAAAAAAATCTCAATTTTATGGACTATTATCTATCAAATCACTAAAATTTTTCAAAAGATAAAATTCTAGTATTATCAAAAATATCTCAACTTTTACTGATTATAATTCACCAAATTATACATGATTATAACATTTTTTACAAAATTTCATAGTTTTGTGTACTATTATCCACCAATAAAAATAATTTCTAAAATACAATTTCTAGAATTTTGTAAAATCTCTCAATTTTTGTGGAATAATATCCACTAAAAAGTTTAATTTGCATAAATAAAAAATTTTTAGTGTTTTAAAAAATTTATCATGGACTATTTTTAAAAAATCTTTCATGTTTTGTAGACTATTATCCATTAAATAACTATAATTTTACTAAATACAAAATTCTAATTTTAAAAAAACCTCTAAATTATGTGCCATATTGTCCACCAAATAAGCATAATTTTAAAAATAAAAAAATTTAGCGAAAATTATAAAATTCTAGGGTTTTACAAAAACACTCAATTTTACGGATTTTAATCTACAAAATCAACATAACTTCATAAAATAAAAAATTTGAACATTTAAAAAAAAACTCTCAATTTTTGGTGTACTATTATCCACCAAACTAAAATAATATCTAAAATTCAAAATTCAAGCGTTTTACAAAATCTAAAAGCTTAGGTACTATTATCCACAAAAGCATCGTTTTTCAAAGTACAAAATTCCATGTTCTATAAAATTTGCTCATTTTTTTTGGACTACTATCCACTAAATAAGTATAATTTCTCAAATCATAAAATTATGTCGTTTTTCAAAATATCTTAGTTTTTGTGGACTATTATCAACCAAATAATCGTAAATTCTCAAAATAAAAATTCTAGTGTCATACAAAATATCTCAATTTTTAGAATATTATAAAACAAATGAACTTAATTCCTTAAAATACAAGTTTTAGCATTTTACAAAATCTCTCAATTTCATAAACTATTATCCACCAAATCATTATAACTTCCAAAAATTTGAACTTCAAAAGTCTTACAAAATCTATAACTTTTGTTGAATATTAACCACAAAATGAGCATAATTTCCCAAAATATAAAATTATAGCGTTCTATAAAATCTCTCAATTTATGTGGAATATTATCCTCATAACCATCATAATTTCCCAAAAATACAAAAGTGTAGTTTTATAAAATATCCAAGTTTTTGACTTTTATCCACCAAATCATTATAATTCACATAATACAAAATTCTCGTATTTTACAAAATCTCTAAATTTTTATGGTATATAATCCACCAAGTCAACATAATTTCTATAAATACAAAATTGTAACATTTTACAAAATCTCTTAGTTCTTATGGATTATTATCCATCAGATCATCGAAATTTTCCTAAAAAAAAAAAAAATCAAGAATTTTACAAAACTCTCAATTTATATGGAGTATAATCCACAAAATCATCAAAATTTATCTATATACAAAATTCTTTTATTTTAGAAAATCTCCGAAGTTTTTGGATTTTTAACCATCAAATTAACATAACTTTCATAATACAAAATTCGAACGTTTCACATAATCACTTTGTTTTTGTGGATTATTAACCACCAAATTTCCATAATCTCTCAAAATAAAACATTCTAGTCTTTTAAAAATTCTCTCACTTTTGGAGACTATTATCCATGAAATCATTATAATGTCCCAAAATACAAAATTCTAGTGTTTTTAGAAAATCACTCAGGTTTTGTGGCCTACTAACCCTAATTCAACTTAATTTCCCTAAACAAAGTTCTCATGTTTTCAAAACCAATAAGTTTTTATGCATTCTTGTCCATCAAATCACCATTTTCTCAAAATACAAAACTCGAGTGTTTTACAAAATTTCTTAGTTTTTGTAGATTATTATCCAACAAATCAACACAATTTTCCAAAATAAAAAATTCTAATATTTTACAAATCTCTTAGTTTTATCATTGTATTTTACAAATTATAATCCACAAAATCAATGTAGCTTCCCAAAATATGAATTATATCATTTAATAATCTATTTTTTATTGTAGACTCTTATCCACCAAATCAGCATAACTTCAAAAATACAAAATTATAAGATCATCTCTAATGGTTACCTCTATTTTTTACTCTAAATATAGAGTTCTCTAAAATAGAGAAGCTATTTTCTCCAATAGTCACCCCTATTTTTTACTATAAAATAATAATTTTAAGTATATTAAATTTTAATATTTAATCATATTTTTCAATCTAACCATTTACTTTTAAATTAACAAATTTAACCCAATAATTCATTTACACAATAAATTTCGCAAAATTACTTATATTATTAAAATTAAACTTTACTAAAAATAACATTTGACTATTTTGGGCACTATTTTGACTATCTTAACGGATTGTTAAATCATTAGTTTATGTGTGTTAAGTTTTCATTTTAAATGCGAGTTTATTTGTGTTTTTTCATTCCTAGTTATGTGCTTTTAATTAATTGTTTGTTGTGTCATTGTATTTTCTAATTTTATATATGTTATATTGTGTTATAAAATTTTAGTTATTTTAATAGCTATAACTAGATTTTAAATATTAATTTATGTAAGTTTAAGATGAAATATCTTTTAGGTATAAAATAATAGTATATTAAAATTAAAGGATTACTTTGTAAATAAAAATTTGTTCTCTATAAATAAAGAACTGTACAATATTTCTCCAAATATAGAGAATTATTGTTCATTTCTCTATTTCTAGAGTAGAAAATAGAGTACCATTGGTGAAAAGACCCATCTCGGACTCTAAGTCTGATAAGAGATATTTTGCCTTCTCCTTATTGAATTAAAGAGAAGACTAATATCTACTTAAGTCAAATGTAGTATAGTGGTGAATGGTAAGTGATGGGATTAAGTCGAACCATAATTCGGGAGTTTGATTACACACAAATTCTATAGCGAGAATAGCAAATTCTAGGTGATTAATAGAAGTTATTTTGTCACTAAACAAGTTTATCTTAATCTATTGAATTGCAAACTAGAATAAAAGTCAACTTAAAGTCAACAAAACCGATTTAGAGAAATATAAAGAAGATACCAAGCGAATGAACTAAGGTTATCGACTCGGTTGGTTTACTTCTTACGCATAATACTCAACAATAACATCTAGATGCTTATCCTTAATCTACGAAATATCCAATTTAGGTACATCCAATCCCTTGGTATAAACCCCTTTGGTAAAACATACAAGTGAACAATCCCTTGACTAAATGTATGAATTAACAAGCAATAAAATCTTGTCCATGCAATTACTAAATGATCCCAGCACAATCCCTTAGTTAGGCTTCAAATAGCACTTAAAAGATTCATTCAGACATTTCATCGAACACCTTCCGGGCGTGAAATACCTAAGTTCTAGAATTGATTAGCAACTTCCGTTCTAGCCTCAAGTCCATCAATTAAGTGAAGATATGTTGATTACAAGTCCTAAGTAGTATGAACAAGCACTAAACCACCATAATCTACCTAATCCATTCACTTAGCTAAAGAATTACTCACTAACCATCAAATTAACACTAAGCACAAAGAAGATAAACATGATTAGAGAAGCAAATAGATGGATTAGAATACTTAGGAATGAAAAAAAAACTAAGATTCTTACAAAAGAGTTTAGAGAAATTTTACAAAACTAAAACATAACATACCTTTATAAAAATAGTGTTCCTTTTATTTATAGAATAACCCTTCTCGAGAGATCGTCCCGGTCAGAATGATCGGGATCGATTACAAAAGAGACTGGGACTAAAGCTTATGTCCGTCAATCGAGAGATGATCCCGGCCTAGATGACCGGGATGTTGTCCATCGGGGTGATGTCTTGAGAACGATCCGTAAGAAACGTCCCGGCCTTGAGTAACCGGGACCTACACCAGGACAATGTCTTCTGTTTGGATTGGAGGGAGAATCCCGGTCTGAGTGATCGGGATAGCTTCACCGGGACTGAAGCTTGAAAACTGACAGAGGGATCTATCCCGGTCTGGTTTGACCGGGATCTTGGCCGAGAGTGAGCTCCTGTCTTGGCCGTAGAGAGTTTCGCGGTCAAAGAGACCGGGATAGTTGGCCGGGATCAAGGACTGCCTAAGTCTTTGATTTCGCCTAAGTTCTCCAAATATTGCACCTTTTGACTCGAATCTCGTCCAAACCTCGTTCACCACCTGAAATATGAAAATGCAATGCAAACGGACACAAAGGACTCTAAATGCAACCTAAACGAATGAAAAACGAATGAAAACGAATACTAAAAACGATCAAAAACACAACATATCAACTCCCCCAAACTTATCATTTGCTTGCCCTCAAGCAAAACAAATTCTAAGTACAGAGAAGAGGTTTGAAATCGAAAACTAAGCAATTCAAAACCCAACGATGAGAACGTTTTCAACAAGCACAACTACTTGTCTCATCATCTAAGCCAAATTGCAATCCACTATCATTACTAAGCCAAGGCAATCCACTTTACAATCCTAAGTTGCTTTCCTACATTCATTCATGATTGTGCGTGAAACATGATCAAAACTACAACACAAGGCTTCATTTGGTTCGGTAAAAAGGGGACTCCAAGCTAAAGAGAAAGGTTCCACACGGCATGAGGTCATTTATAATGTGGTTTCTCTCGCGGATGATTATAGTAAAAACGAGAAAGAGAAAGAGCAATGATGCATATCCTATTAAGCTTACATCAACTCTCAAACCTCAATCTTAATCTACCCACTTTACTTCTTCTAAGCTTACACCATTTTCATATTTCTTCTAGAGATCTTCTTCTTTTGTTCAATGTTTGACTCGTTTTGCTTTCTTAGCATCTATTCTACCTAAGGTAATGTTTGATTATTGAATTCCTTTTTTATTTACAAAGCTTCCTTCTTGGGGGATAGTGTTCTTTTTCTTTATTCTTTGAGTCAAGTCTAAACCATTTTGGTTATCTCTTTGAATCTCTTTTCTTTTCTTCTTGGTGCTTTTCTTCTTCTTTCCCTTGTACCAAACTTTTCTCTTTTCATTCTCTTTTCCCAAACAACCCATTTCAATATTAGGCAAGAACAACTTTATGAAAAGCCCGAATAAAAGCAAATATTTTTTTGTTTTTCTTAAAAAATTTCGATTTTTTGGTTTTTATAAAGACATAAGTATGAACAATGCAAAATAAAAATCAAAGCAGAAAACGACATTAGGCCGGAGGTGGTTCCTCCCCCAAACTTAAATCACACCGTCTCGGTGGGAAAATTTAGAGAAAGCACTGGAGGTAAAGAAAACAAAGAAATGAAACATGCTTATTTACAAGCGGTGGAGGTATACCTACATGAACAGGGACTCTTGCTGAAGCTGGATCCCGGTCAGTTTGACCGGGATAGAGACACCAAGATGGTTTCGCAAAAGTGTTCAGAAGGATTCATCCCGGTCAAGATAGATCTGCAAAGATTCAAACTCCCAAACACAAACAAAAGGAAAACTAAGTTCAAACTAAAACGAAAAGAACAAGTTCAAATGAAGAAGAACGAATATGTACAAAGGATAGCTTAGGACTTCCTCCCAAGTGAGCTTGTTTAAAGTCGTTAGCTTGACTTTCTTTCACAATGCTCAAGGTGATTTATAACCCCTCTCAAACATGAAAAACTTGTCCTAAAGCTCCTCAATGATTGTGAGGTTTGAGACATGTTGGGCTTGGAAGTTCTCCATCGTTTGCAGCATGCTCTCTTGAGCTCGTTCCAGTTTTCATCTCGACTAGACTTACCATTCCTAGTCTTTTCTTCAAACTTGTCTTCAATGGTCCGTTCATCGATGATGGCTTTCTTCCGCACTGCTTTGATGGAATAACTTATAACACACCCACTATCTCGATGCAATTCTTTTCGATTACTCTCAGGTAGAGTTGATAAAGAGGTTTTTCGCCTTCTCCTTATTGATTAAAGAGAA